>VDFB02301562.1:0-41321 GCA_007258455.2 Sequoia sempervirens | reverse complement strand
TTCTTTCTTGCATTATCTCCCTTGAACAAAGGGGTTTCGTACCTGGCAGGTGTATTGCAGATAGTATTATCATTGCTCATGAAACTTTGTACTCGTTGAAAACCTCTAAATCCAATGGCATGGTGGTAAAAATAGATATGAGTAAGGCGTGTGTGTAGACATACTAAATTAGCATCATTCACATTCATCCATTCATCAGGTAAAGCAAGTTCATTAAATTCAATCTCTAAGGTCATTCATTTAAATTGAATAAATTAACTTTATTTAATTTAAGCCTATCATTATCCCTTTTTGTTTAAATAAATCAAACCTTTATTTAATTAAATCTGAGATCACCTTTCATCTCCCTTTGATTTAGTTTAAATCCCTAAATCTAAGTCAAATGGGTCAAATCACCTAATCCCCCACTAAATTAATCCAATCCTGATTAATCTAATCTAATCACCCATCACATCCTCTAGCTTTTCCCACTTGCACAAATAAATCAATTTATTGATTTATTAATTCATCATTTTCCATCAACATGGCATATTTGAGGAATATTCTCTAAGTTTGAAATCTCCCCACAAATTGACATGTACATCCAACAAAGCATTTAAGAGGTCTTACATGTCTCTTGAAAAGGTCAAACTTAGCATTTAACTCTCAAATTCAAACTTCAAATCTCCCCCTCTTTGGCACATTCACCAAAATGTGCTCATTCCTCAACCTATCACAAGTTGACAAGTGGCTCCTTCCTATTGGTGGACCTTTAGTCCCACATCCTCCATGTTTGGCATTCTTTTATCCTTCTTGGCTATAAATAGAGGCCTCCTCTATTGTATTAATCCTCCACAACTCATCATCTTGGTCATCAACATATCAGGAGCTTATCAAGGGTTGGGAAAGGGCTTCTTTCCACAGAAGCACCAATCTACTATGGGATAGGGTTTGGTCATGTTCTTATATGCTTGCAATTAGTTTTTTTTGTTCTATTTAGTCTGCATATTTTAGCATGGTTAAATATTTCATAGGGATGTTGAATTTAATGTGTTTCAAATAACTAACATGATAATATTATGTTAAGTTTTAAACATTTTGCAGATTTAGCATCCACAGTATGATAGGGTGTGGTGGAATTTCCTCATGGTAGTGCTAAAAAAAATTAGATTCGGTGATGTGTGGCTTCATGAGTCCAATTTATGGCTCGATTTTGATAGATTTTATTATCCATTTGTTGTTGTTGTCATAGACTCTGATACTTGGATGTTGACATTTTCATGTTATTTCCTCAAAACCATAGACATTGGGCATAAGTTTATCTTTGTAACCTTTAAGTGGCATTGACATGTTATATGAACTATCTATGTTAATTTTACATGTGGATTAATGAATGTTACTTTAAGATAGTTATAGATATGCAATTGTTGTGCGGGCCAATGTTTTCATGTAGATATAATTAGAGCCTACAAAATTGAGGAAGATTCTACCAGCTGGTCATTTGCCATAAAGGTCAACAAAGTGATCATTCAAAGGTCAATGGAGGGAAGACTCTCAGCAGAGGGAAACTCCTAGTTCAAAACAAAGAATTGTAACTACCTTGTAAATGGTCATAATAGTTTTTTGAGCGAATATAGGAGTTACTGTTGTGCTAGATCTGCATTAAGGAAAATCGGCTTGACTAGATTCAACGCATGCATAACGTCCTTTCCACTTTCTATTTTTTCCATAAAGTGGCGTCCCCGTAATCTATTGGAGTTGACTGCCTTCCTAGGTAGTTAGTTAGTAGTTTTTTTCCTTCTATAAATAAGACTCGGGTGCTCCTTCTTAGAAGGTTGATTGATCTGATGTTGTACTTGCATTCTTAGTTTTTCAGTAATACAGTTACATTGCTCTATTGTAATCATGTTTTCTCAATGAATAAAATGAAGTTATAAGTTTGTTGCATCTGAGTTTGTCATAAGGGATACTCATCCAAGGGGGGCCACTTGGTGAGCATTCCATCCTTTAGATTAGTTATTATTTTGTTGTTCATAAATAGTTATAAATCTGGCAACTTTTTGTTCCTGCAGCCACTAGAATTTCATTATGCAAATGTTCCTGCAACTAAAGCAGACAGAGTAGTTTCCTGTCTATTCGCTAGATTTTCATTTCTGTCATGCACTTCAGCTTAGTATAGTTGTTGGTTGATATTCAATACTTATGTTACTTCTTTCTCAGCAATTTACTTTCAACATTATGTCTTTCTTAAGTTGTAGGATGAATATGGCTACTATGGATTCCTAGTGCACATGTCGTGTTGACCCATTTCAAGTCTACGTCTTTGGGTTGACAATTAAATGAACCTTCATAATGATTGACATAGCTATTCGGATTAGATGTCCAATATCTGACTATGACATGAAGGATGAGAAGCTCACTCCTTACAAACGAATGATTGACACTTTTATGCAATACATTGATGACATCATCTTTCGACGGGTTCCCAAAATCCAAGTGGTTGACTTTCCTTCTCTGAGGGTATCCATGTAAGGGCTTATTTATGACAAGGGATATCGCATATCCAGATTGAATGAGTTAGAATTGTTTGATGAGAAAAGAGAAAATGCATTGGTTCACCTACATTCTTATGAAAATCTTCTTCGTCGCAGTTATAATAAGAAGGTTTTGGTCTGACACTTGACATCGGTGACTTGGTCTTAATGGAAAATCCTAAGAATCGAGCAAAAAGAGAGAAGCCTAGTAAATTTGAGCCTAATTGGTTGGTTCCGTACGTCATAATAATAGTATATGGGTCTGGTGCATATCATATTTCAAATCTTGAAGGTGAACCATTGTCAAGGCCTATCAATAGCCTCCACTTGTGCAAATTCCACACCTAGCTTCAGAGAGCCTTTGTCAAAAACTCAAAAATATAAAATAAATTAAAAATCCAAAAAAATTGTCACCTTGATGAAAACCTAGCAAATAGGCATCCTGTGTGATGACAAAAAATAAACAAAATAGTAAATAAATAATTCGTCCAATAGTGAAAACCAATTTGGCGGTGCTTTGGATAAGTACCGTGGTGAAAACCTGGAAATTAGGCGCCATGTGTAGTCAGCCTCCGTCTTATCATCTACTATCATTCTATCTCATTATCCACCCTCGCTCATAATAAATTCACCTGCACGGTTTTTCTCACCATTCATAATAATTTGTTGTTGTCCTTCCCATCACTTGGAATGGTTGACATTTCACATCTTTTGCCTTCCATACCCATCCACGATAAGGCTTATCCAATTCCATTCCCAATAATTTGGTCTTATACTTGACCGGGAGCAAGTACTTAACTCATTTCTTTAATTGATCCTAGACTTGGTATTGGAGATCACTATGTCAAAAATCTAAATAATCAGAAAATTCCGAAAATCCAAAAAAATCATAAAGATTTAAAAATCCAAAAACACCAAAACATGCCACAAACCCAAGAAAATCAAAATATCCTCAAAAACAAAAAAATATTGAAATATTCCCAGCAATTCAAAAATATCCAAATAACCTTGAAAATCCCAAAAACACTGTCAAGTCATGTCAAGTCAACGACAATAGAAATATGTTGCCTCAGCGACTTCACATAGGCAAGGCCATCATCGATGAACCCTTGAGGCACCAGGTCAGTCCTTAGGTTGTGTCAAATAAAGTCAATCATCATTCATAATAAAGTGTCTTTTGCTTGAAAGTCAAGGTCGAACTATGATGTCTCTACGCACATTATGTAGGAAAGGCCATTTTGTCAAGTTAGTCACTATCCATAACATAAATCAATCAGACACAAACATTCATCTCAGTCTTAGACAAATCATGAAGCAATCAAATAAACTATCCAACTCGTGTTCAAGCCAAACTGGTCAATTGCCTAATTAGTCAAACATCAAATCAACAATTACCAGTCAATCAATGGTCTTATATAGGAGGTGGCATTATCAAGACCATACTCAACGTCTTATATGACTTGCCTCGTTTCTTGAAACCAAACCCGACCTTATCATTTATTGTATACAGGATGTTTCCTTCCTAAAACTAGACATTATCATTCATCAACCTTATCCTTTGCCTTATACGGGTGGCTACGTGTTCGAAACAAGACTCAACGTCTTATAGAACATGCTCCGTTTTCTGAAACCAGGCGTTATCAATCAAACAATCACTCAATCAATCAGTCAATCAACCAACCAATCAATCCTATCAATCGTATCAACACACAATCATTGGCAAAGAAAATATAAATGGCTGTTGCTTTTGTTGGTTCATTTTGTCTTATATTTTTCTTGATTAATCATTTGGTCATGTTACTAGCCACCTTGAGGATGTCCCAAGAAGGATTTAGAGGAGCGATGGTGTCTCATGACCTACTTTTTCTTCGATTTTGTTTGTGGTTTGTCTTAACAAAGAAACTGGGGAAACTTTGCTCCTAGCATGAGTTATGGCATTCCTTATCTGTTAAGTGTATTTTTTTCGAAAAGGGATAACATTGCACACCTTGGTCTATGTTATAGCATGGTGATTTTTGTCCACTTGCCCTATTTTTAATACTAAATAATAATAAACATGCAAACCTAGCATCTCTCAAGAAAAATAGCAATCCGTCTTCAATTGTCTAACTCCATGCTAACATTTTCCTCCTACTAACATTTATTTTTGTCAATCCTTGCATTCATCCCTATCCAATTTTCTTGTTGAAATATCTTTTTTATTTTTTGCAAAGTTCTTAAAATTTTCTAAAAAAAATTTGAAGGGGCATGGGTCTATCCCCTCTCTACTGAAGCATGTCGTGGACCAAATTTCTTTTAAAAATGTCTTAGGCTTGCCAGCATCATTTTCCATTTTCCACTTCTTCCCCCGCATAATTGAATACTTTTTAGTTATTTAATTATTGTCTCAAGTCATATTCTTTTATTAATTAAATAATTTTAATTATTTAACTAATTTATTTCTCCTTTTATTCTTCATTTGATTAATTAAATAAATTAATATTTATTTAATTGCATCACTAATATTCCTTTCTCTCTATAATTAAATAAATTCATATTTCTTTAATTATTCATTTTCACTTTTCTACTATAATTAAAGAATTCTTTTAATTTATTTAATATTTTTTCTTTAGCTCCACTTTCAATTAAATTGTTATTTTAATTAAAATTCAACCTTTTCCCTTTCTATAATTAAATAATTGTGTTAAATATTTAATTATTCACTTTTCCTCCCAAATAAAATAATTTTAAAATTTTTTAATTTACTCTAACAACCTGTGCCAACCTTTTATTGTTCCCTTCTCATCCCTTCACATTTCAATTAATTTATATCCTTAACTAAACCCTATTTTTTCCCTAGCCCTATTTCATTGCTTCTCAAGCAATCTCATCCATTGATCTTTATCATTTGATCTTGACCCTTCATTCAAACTTGGTTTTCTATAAAAGAGACCTATCACTTTCATTTCAAAACTAGATAGCTAGAGACAACCACAACTACTGTCTTCAATATAAAGCAAAATCGAGAAGAGCAATGAAGGTGACTCAATCATGGCATAGGGATTGATGGTAATATTGCTTTCTCATTTTATATTTCTACGTTCATTTGTACTTCAAAATGTTGGATTAGGGTCCTAGGGTTTGAGTTTTATGTATTTGAAGGGGCATGGGTCTATGCCCTCTCTACTGAAGCATGTGGTGGACTAAATTTCTTTCACACAACACGATAAATTGTATCAAAGAGGGGCAAAATGTAGACACTAAAAAAAATGTCTTAGGCTTTCCAGCACCATTTTCCATTTTCATTTATTTTTGTCAATCCTTGCATTCATCCCTATCCAATTTTCTTGTGGGAATAATTTTTTTAGTTTTTGCAAAGTTTTTAAAATTTTCTAAAAAAAATCTAAAGGGGCATGGGTCTATCCCCTCTCTACTGAAGCATGCCGTGGACTAAAAGCATCACCTTCCATTTTCCACTTCTTCCCCCGCATAATTCAATACTTTTTAATTATTTAATTATTGTCTCAAGTCATATTCTTTTATTAATTAAATAATTTTAATTATTTAACTAATTTATTTCTCCTTTTATTCTTCATTTGATTAATTAAATAAATTAATATTTATTTAATTGCATCACTAATATTCCTTTCTCTCTATAATTAAATAAATTCATATTTATTTAATTATTCATTTTCACTTTTCTACTATAATTAAAGAATTATTTTAATTATTTAATATTTTTTCTTTAGCTCCACTTTCAATTAAATTGTTATTTTAATTAAAAGTCAACCTTTTCCCTTTCTATAATTAAATAATTGTTTTAAATATTTAATTATTCACTTTTCCTCCTAAAGTAAATAATTTTAAAATTATTTAATTTACTCTAACAACCTGTGCCAACCTTTTATCTGTTCCATTCTTATCGCTTCACATTTCAATTAATTTATATGCTTAACTAAACCCTATTTTTTCCCTAGCCCTATTTCATTGCTTCTCAAGCAATCTCATCCATTGATCTTTCTCATTTGATCTTGACCCTTCATTGAAATTTGGTTTTCTATAAAAGAGACCTATCACTTTCATTTCAAAACTAGATAGCTAGGGACAACCACAGCTACTATCTTTGATATAAAGCAAAATCAAGAAGAGCAATGAAGGTGATTCAATCATGGCATAGGGATTGATGGTAATATTGTTTTCTCATTTCATATTTCTATGTTCATTTGTACTTCAATGTTGGATTAGGGTCCTAGGGTTTGAGTTTTATGTATCTGATGGTTGATACTGTGGATCCATGTATTTTCCCTTGATTCTACCTTATTCCACAGAATGAAATCCTTGTTCAGATTAGGGTCCTAGGGTTTGAGTTTTATGTATTTGATTGTTGATACTATTGATTCATCCCTTTTCCCTTGATTGTACCCTATTCTATAGAATGAAATCCTTGTTGATATTTTTTTTCATTACAACTATACTATAAACTGAAATAGCTTATTATTAAATTCATAACGGAAAATATAAAAGTACTCTTTTATTTTAGCTCAATAAAACCTTTCAAATACCCATAATTATAAAATATATACATGTAGGAGATTCTTGTAATTTTCTTGTAATTCAAATAGCTTATTAAATTCGTAATGGAAAATATAAAAGTAATCTTTTATTCTGGCTCAAAAAATTCTTTCAAATACCTATAAACCCTATTCTACAAAATGTAATCCTTGTTGAGATTTTATGTCATTACAACTGTACTATAAATTAGAATAGCTTATTAAATTCATAATGGAAAATATAAAAGTACTCTTGTGTTTTAGGTCCAAAAACTCTTTCAAATACCCATAGTTGTAAAATATATATAGATGAAAGGTAGGAGATTCTTGTAAGTGGGTTCATTGTTGTTCAAAATTTCTTTGATATTATTCTAGTAATATATATACATATAATATACTTGGACAAGAAGTATTCGCCTAAGTTACTATTGAATATATTGTAACAAAAAATGACTAAAGCTCACCTAGTTGCAATAATGAAATTGAAACCTGATAAATAGTTTAGGATAATAAGTTTGATTGGTTTGTTACCATATAATAATTGAAATTTTGAGAGAATAAATTGAATATATTCAAATTTTATAAATTTAATATATTTTACTTTCACTCACGTTCTACTCTCAATATAGATTCTTAAATCACTATTTGTAACTATTTTTAAAGTTTTTTAAAAGAATTTCAAAACTTTAACTTCCTCACAATAATTGCATCCTCCCGAATCAAACAGTAATTAAGAAGTGATCAATAAATTACCTAAAAAAATCAATAAAATTGTAAAACAAAAATGGTATGCTGATCTTGGTGCGGGTGTTGTTGTTCACCTTGCTAAAAATAAAATATCTCTTGAAATAAAAATAGCTCTAAACAAACTAAAACAATTCTTAAATAGCTCTTAAAAAAATTAATAAATGAAAATAATTTTTTAAGTAATTTCTTTTTTGAAAAGGAGTATCCTTCCTCTTAAACTAAAATTTCAAATATTTATATTAATTTTATTTTTAATAAGATATATGAAAAATAATATCTTCTAAAACATACAATTATATAAACCATAAAATTTAACCCCTAATTATAGTAATTAATTGAAAATAAAAATAAATGCAGAAGACAAATATTAAATGAATGCATGTCTTACTAAGTGCCTACCTAGGGACCATAATGTGGGTTTGCTATTTTTGGGAAGCGTCGGTGATAGTACGTGCGGTTTTCCTTAGGAACGTGGATTTTCAACAGGATTGGTGTATTATATCTGGTGGTTTTGGCACCATCCAGATGCTTAATACGACATTTTAAAGGGTTGTATATTGGAAATTCCCATTTGGGATTTTTTTGGGGTTCTCTAGCAGAATGTTGCAGTTCTAGTTCTGAGAATCATTGTAGGACTGGTTTGGGAAATTTGTATTTTCTGTCAGTATCTATCGAGAAGTTTTGATGTGGGTTTTCGGTTTGAGGGTGCCAGTTTCGAGCATTTTTTAATGAATTGTTAATCTCCTTTCAATGCATCGTATGCATGGTGGAAGTAGTAGTGTTGGCTACCCTTCGCGTGTGTTTTTTTTAAGTAGTTTGATATCCTTATAAACTTGTGGCATGATGGAGTTTAAGAAGATTCACAGTTATCCTCCCCAACTTGCAAGCCATAGAGAAGTTCTGGGCAACAAAGATTTGTTTTTCACCACACTCAGGGAACTTCATGCCGCATTCGGCACCAAATTATCGTAAGTATTTCGAATTTTGGTTTAATGCTTCTTTCTTTATATCCCATTTATGCAATATCACAGTATTTACACATTATATTATCCTTTTATTGCCTCTGTATTACTATATATATGTATGTCTATAAACAGTTTTATATATGCACAACGAATACTCGGTGATTTGACAGTACCTGCCAAGACACCTTCAAGTCTGTCTTAAAATATTATCTCCAACATTGTCTCTAGGTTACCAACAGCCCCACCTACATCACGAGTCTCCCATTTCCCAGCATACTTATCCTCCACCACTTGCAAGCCATGGAGAATGAGTACACATGCATCGCGATTCCAACGAATACTCGGTGATCAGGCAGTACTCCGTATTGCATTGTAACAATCACTTGCCATGGGTTTGACCTGGCATGCGAGGATATACTTACTATGCTATGGAAAAGCTTAAGCTGCCATATGCATACACTCCATCAGCAGAGTAAATTATGTAAATTGTGTTTTGCATTATGTCAATTTTTTGCCATGGGTTTGCTTGTTATTCTGTTAGAACATAACCAGTCATGTGCCCATTCTCTGGCAATGTACATATACAGACCTCCTTCCACAATAACCTACTTCCTGTGCAAGCCATTTAGCTTCCCTAAGCTGTACATTCTCGAGGTGCACCTCCTCCCTTACCCCTTCCAAGTATGTTTTTGAAGGTGCAAGATTTTTTTTTTTTTTCTTTTTTGAAGAGAATGCTATTCAGCTAACATACACAAATGGTTTATGGAAGTCACTTATCTACTAGTTGCAACAGGTTTCAAAAGCAGTAATACCAGTTAGAAGTTCAATATATACAACACTACATCAAATTATCAATTGCCTCACTAGGCTAGTTCACATAAGATGCACAATTATTATGCATACACAATAAAAAAATAGATACTTAAGTAACACAAGATTCAAATAGAACTAAAATGTTTTCTAGGACTCAAGACTCAATACCTGCATATGGGACTGCAGGAAAAAGATACTAAGGAATAAGCTAATTAATACACTTGAAGTTCCATCAACCTTTGTGCTCCTTTGCCATCTTCATCAAATCTAAGCAATATTAACTTCTTCAAAGTTGTTCTAATGTGTCTAAGGAACAGGACATGTGATAAACTTGCAGTTCCATCATCTTTTCTTTTCACGTTCCATCTTCATCAATGCCTTTGTATCCTTATCCTCTTTTCATATGTCTAATATTATCTTTCATCCATGTGTTGATCTTCTCTTGAGTTGCTACTCCAGTTTTTATTTCATACGAGGCATTTCAGTGGTTTATGTTTGGGACAAAGCAGCCGTTGGAGAATACTAGTTCTTGTTTATTTCTTTCATTGACACCATGATGCTCTTTGGTTCTAGCCAAGGACATCTCTGTCATGAGCACTAGAATTTGCATCCAATCTGGCACCTCCATAAATGTTTCCTTTAGGGTTTCTCTATTCTAAATTATTATTATACCATGATTGTGCATCCAGAATGCTGGATGGACATTGGCAGAAGCACCATTCAAGTTTTAGTGCTGGATATTTGTGAAACCCTTCAAATTATGTGGGAAGCAAAGAACTTCTGGAGAGCCATGGCCATTACAGGCGGCCAAGAAACTGCCAACACTATTGACATCTTTCAAGATGTGGATGAATTTTGATTATTGTGCATTACAATGGCTGATATTTGACAATGTTATGGAAAAGCCTGCTATCAGTGGATGACCATGGTAACCTGTAACTATAGCTTTTCTAATAGTTTACCACGTTCTGTAGTCAAACATTGTACAGGGTGAATTCCATGTCACTTCATTTGGTATATTGGTCTTCTATACTATGCTTTTGTATGGAAAAGCATATGCTTTTTCTATTCTTGTCTAGGATATACTAGTTTTTGTTAGCAAACATCGATATATGTTTTTTATTTTTCAATTGCTAGTAATTAATATGTTCAATTTTGCTTGTGATCACTATTTCCGTATCCTTTTGATAGTTAGTATGTCGTTAAATTGTTTCGTTCTTAATCTTTAACACATTTGTGTGGTTAACTTGTATCGAAGCAAATTTAACCGAACCTGGCAAGGTGAATCTCATTTTAAGGTACTGAAGTTTTCAATGTGCAGTATCCCGATAGTAGGAGGCAAGGATTTGGATCTCCATCTTCTATACAAAGAGGTGACAGCTCATGGTGGGGTAGAAATGGTAAGATAGGGTTAAAATCTCCTTATCTGATTAATAAGTTTTTAGGTAAACATGTTTAATTTTAAATCCTGGTTTCATTAAGATTGACTTTTCTTCTTAGCTTCCTATCATACTGTTCGCTCAATTTTAACATCATCGAATCATCAAATTTATGGTTCAATTGACACTGCAGAAAGGACTGCGGTCATAAATAGCACAATATCTGACATTTTTAACATTGATTATGCCATGCATCTGCCGGTTTTCTCTAACACAACCAAAGGTTTATGCATACTCATTTGCTTCTCATATAGTTAAGCTTTCATGTTTAATATTCACAAAAACACATGATATGAACTTTAGAAGATATAATTGTGCATGGTGTGTCCATATTGGCCCTAGGACAATTCATCGTAGGATAATTCACCGTGGGAACATTCACCGCCATATCAAATTCAACCACTCATCGCCACCTAAAAAACATTCAAAGTTTTAGAAATATTAATTTTCCGTGGCGTGAAAAATTTCCTGTCGTGAATTGTCGGGGTGAATTTTCCGACAGTGAATTTGCCTGATGCCATCCACATTTTCAAAAATGTATATTGTGTTGACATATCTGCAATTTAGTTAAACCCTGTAATTTTATTTTTGAAAATTCAATTTAACTATAAGGAGAAAGAAATTCGAAATGTTTATATTTCTTGATTTTATGATAGTGCAACAGCAATGTAGTGAGCTCTTTAGACGTTGTATTCTCTCAAACCCGGACAGAGCTATTACTTGGTAATTTGGCAATTGCATTTTGATCAGAGTTTAAAACTTATAGTTGAGACTTGCTCTATCACATGACACAGGTCATTAAAAATAGGAAATGGAAAGAGATCTCTTTGGTGCTCAACTTCCCTAAAACAATTACGAGTGCCTCATTTGCTTTACGAAAGTATTATTCTTATCTGCTTCAGCAGTATGAGCAGGTCTATTTCCTTCAGCGTAAGAGTCCTGCAGTGCCATCACCAGGTATCTAGATAAAACTGTATTTAATTGTTATTTCAAAGTGTGCTATGTTCACATTAAGATTGTGTTTTTCTCACATAACTGTATACTTTCTGTTGTATAAGCAGTTTCACTCCCTTCAATATCTCCAGCTTCCCTTTCGCTGTCAGAGACAGAATGCACACGTCCACTTTCAGAGGGTCCTGTAGTAGATATGAAAAAGCAGAAGATTGATTCTGCCCAAGCACTTGGAGGTCCTTTCTTGTAACCAATATTTTAAATAATTCATTGATTAGGGACTGACCATTGTATTACTACTGTAAACATTTGTGAATATTAATAAATTTAATCACAAATACAACTTTGATGCAGTTGACCCAGCATCATCTATTGGAAGTGTTGTTACTGGCTATATTGATGGAAAATTTGAGCATGGTTACCTAGTCAATGTGCCAGTTGGGACAAGGAAAATGAGGGGTGTTTTGTACCATGTTCCTCCTTCCAGCACTGTACCACAGCATGCAACTGTATCTCCCTTTATGAATAGCATGGGTAATGAGCTCAAAGCCTCTGTCAAGGAACATCAGATAGATCGAACGTAGCGGATAAAAGAAGCTAATGATTAGGAAGGATCAGTGAGGAAATTAAAGTTTAAGTTAGTTATTAGGCTAGTTTTTTGTAATAAATAAATTAATAGTTAGTTCTTGCGAAGTTATTGATGTAAGGGATTTTGAAATGGTTATTCACGGGGAAACAATGGCTTTAAAAAAATTCAATGTATCGGATGTATTTTTCCGGATGAATATAATGAAATTTCTCATCAACTTTGTTATTATTTGCAATATATTTCTTTAATATTGTTCTTGTAATTTTGTTGCTCTACATTGGTATCAGAGCATTAATGATTCATGTAAGTCTATGATTAAAGAGCAAATGGAGACTTGCTGTGCAGAAGGTGTTTGAAGGGGTTTTTTAGCACAAAAGTCATTTGAAGTGCTCCTTCTCTTGCCTTTACAATAGCTTCTCCGGATTGGGCATTGTGATGCATTTGAAGGCATGAATAAAGGTTGCTGCACAAAGGGCATATGAGTGAACAAGGAAGAAATCAAAATCTGTTTTTCGGTCTTTGGTAAGCATTTTTTGAATGTGTGAACCGACAGCCTGTAAGGCGGTGATATGGTATGAGTCTTTTTAAAAACAAAAAAATTGCAGTTCATTCTGAATATTTATGATCTCTCTCTTGTTCTATAAAAAAGGAGTGATAAATGATGAGATTGATTTTATTTCAAATGGAGAAATCATATTTTATTTCAAAGTTTGAAAGTCACGAGTTTCATACATGGCAAGCCAAAGTGCAATTGGTTTTAATAGAGAAAGATCTCTCGGAGATTGTTAATGGAACTATTAAAAAACCACAAGATGTAGATGAACAATCAAAATGGACAGCAAAAGATCATAAAGCTACAGCAGCGATTGGACTTGGATTATCTGATGCATATTTGCATCATATTGATTTGAAACCAAATATGGGAAAGTCTTAATTCCTTATTTGGTTCACAGGCTTCAAGTGCTAAAATGGGAATGAAGCAAAAACTTTTTGGTTTGAAAATGAATGAGGATAATAGTATTGTTCAACATATTAGTACGTTGTGTTCTCTTCTTAATCAACATGCTAGAATAAAATGTACAATTGATGATGATGATGCCAAGACTATTTTATTAAATAGTATGCCTTCAAGTTTTGACAACATTGTGTTTACTTTAAACAAATTGAATCCAAGTCCAAGCTTAGAGAATGTGATATCTTATTTAATTGATGAAGAGAAAAGAGTCTCTAAAACTCACTCAACTTTTAAAATCTTCTTTATTTGTCAAAAATAAAAATAATGCTTCAATAGGAAAGAATGATTACAAATGCATGCTTCTATTGTAACAAAAGGGGACACATTCTAATGAATACAGTTACAAATTTGCATGGTTGCTTGGAGGATTCTTATTGATCTATGGCTACTCCTATGTGGAATTATTTGGAAAATCAAATCTAGCGTTGATTCTAGTGTTTGAGTCTTGGGAATCCACATGTTATACCTAATTATCTTTATTTTTCATGATACTAATGTGGGGTTGAATCTATTTTTCAATTATTTGAGATTGGAGCATTGATTATGTATTTCTCTTTTGAGATGTTGTATATTTGCGTATCTTTTCTGATGTGGATTTCATTTGGTAGGGCATATTCTTGGTCGCCATTATTACATTAGTGTGTACTGCAATGAGAGATGGTTATTGGGAGTGTATGATAGAAAATTGTCATCACTAGGGTTTACCTAGGACAACAAACTTTCTATACTCCACATTCAAGGAAACCCTAGAGATCTCGATCCAATGATAGGAATAGGAGAGAGAGAGAGAGAGATCTTGCAATAGGGTATCCTAGGGTCTGATTTACGACTACAAGAGGGGTTCACAACCAAGCTAGGGCTTGGAAAGACTAATGAAATTCAAGATCTAATGTTCAAACCTAGTGATGCATGAAACTTGAATGAATGGCCTAGAAATGTACATAAATCATAACAAAAAGCTGTAAAATCGTAGGCATGCACATGGAAACCTGTAGGGGCTTGAATGAGAACTGGAAATGCTAGAAACATTGATTCTGAAGTTGAATGGCACTCATATGCTAGTTTGGGTGATTTAGTTGGGTTCTACTTGGATTCCCGTATTGGACACAAAATGTCCCAAAACTACTCCCTCAGTCATCATCATGAAGCCTTTTCAATAATATGGCAAACAAAATTTGCATGCTCAAACTAGTTCAAACCCATTGAAAACTCAAACTCAATCCAATATGAATCTGCCACATGTCAATCAAATTCCAACTTTCACCCCCAATATCAAAAATCAAATACCATCTTTCACTCATAACATTCAAAACCAAAACCCATCACATGCATTTGGGACCAACCTCAATTCATTCACCCCAAATATTGGATTGCAAAATGTTAACTCAAGCATAGGTCACCCATATCATAATGCGGTTGCTAGTGCAATGGACACATCATTCACTCAAGTTGATGTCTTAACAAATCAAATGCTAGCACTACAAAGACAAGTTGACAATATGCAAATATCAATGAAGAAAACCTAGTCCACACAAGAGATATGTCCATATCATTTTGACATGAGCATATATATGCATCGTACCTTTCCTCACAACTATGTTATTATGAATTTCACTAAATATAGAGGAAAGGGAAGTCCATTTGAACATGCGAGGGAGTTTCACACCGCTTGCATAGATATTGCATTGAACATACATACCCAATGAGATTGTTCCCAAGAACTCTCGCGGGACAAGCACTTGAATGGTTTTCCCATTTACCAACAGGGATATGAACATGGGATGAGTTAGCCAACAAACTTGTTGCACATTTCGCCTACAACATTGAAAATGATATTTCCATAGCCACATTATGTCAAACCAAACAAGACGAAGGTGAAACTTTCATATCATTCTTCCAAAGATGGAGAAGCTTGGCTAGTAGGTGTCCTTGTGAGATACCCGAGAAACAAAAATTTGTCATGTTGGTGGAAAACTTGGTCATAGAATTGAAATACCAATTGCAAGTCCGTTGTTGCACCGCATTTGCATTAAGAATTTCACAAACGATGGAGTTGTAGACAGAAAGGAAACACACAAAAAATGGTCCTACACTTACTCTCAAAGGACCTAATGCATCAAATAACCCACCACATGTTCCTGAGAAAGCAAAAAACACAATTTAGATAACCAAGAATGTGGACCTCAGATAAACATTCAACGAAGACGCAAATACACTCCCTTAGGGGAACCTGTCAAATCCATCTTGAGACAACTTTCACATTCTAATGTCATATGACTTCCAAAGGTGAAACATTATGATCCAGGGCCTTTCAAACCATCCAGGTGGGATGACAATGCTTTTGTGACTATCACCGCATCAAAGGACATAAGACTTCGTCATGTCGACAACTCGAAAACATAATCCAATACCTTATCGAAAATGGTGTCATAGAGGTAGACAACCATCAAGAAACTTCAAATAGTGATCATACCATCTTTAAAGATACTTAGAATGACCGTGGGATGGGGAAAGCCTCTAGTTTGGGTATAAAGACTAATGACCAAACCATTTATACCCGTGTTTACCACAAATATATCATAAACAATATCCAAACCTTGGATGAAAATGTCAATACCATCACAATCAAGAAACCCCTAGAATGTGCAGGACTTCACAATATTACGAACCAAGGTGTGCTTGCAAGGTGCTCCTAAATTGAAACCAAGGGCCCAACATTATCTTTAAGACCATTTGGGGAAGACACCTACCCATATATCTATCCTTGAGTTAATTCGCATATCTCTTGAGAATAAAGCAATCCTAGATAAAGCCTTGCAAGACATTTCTATGCCCAGAGACCTTGATGTCAATCAATTCTAAGCAATGGTGGGATACTTAGCCAATACCCACCACGTCACCTTTTCTGATCGAGATTTTTTCTCACAAGATTCCAACCATAACAATCCTTTACACCTAGGAGTCTATATCAATAAAAATAAAACTAGACGAGTCTTGGTAGATTGTGGAGCCGGATTGAATATTTTCACTATAAAAATGGTTACGACATTAGGTTTATCTGAAGCTTGCATGGGCTCATCAAAGATTAATATCATAAAGGCTTATGATGATGCAGAACGCTCTTCCAAGGGTTCCATATCACTACCTATAAGAGTTGGGGCCGCTATATTGGATACCACATTCTAAGTATTGGACTTGGATCTTCCCTATGCCTCAAACTTCCTCACAATGAAACTGAGATCGCAATAGTTGGTGATCCTAATCCTTTTCAATATTGTAGCAACCTAAGAGGGACACCCGAACAATAGTGCCAATCAATCGAGAAAGTCCATCATCCACTTCATCCCATTATGTCGATCCCTCCACTTTAACCAATGCATCAAATTTCACCATTCCATCGCCTGATCCCAAGATCTAGGTCCAAGACAAAGGGTGTGGGGAATATCATATGAAGACATCCTATTGCATCAACAAACTACTTGCATCTCTAAAATCCTATGGTAAGCTGTTTGATATCAAAAGGAACCCAAGGTCATTATTCGAGCATCTCCCAGCACAACCTTCACAAAATGGGGAGAGTTGAGTAAAGAGGCTATTAATGAAGAGGACATCACCTCCTAGTTATACAAGGAAGAAGAATACGTTGAACCTAAATAGATCCCAATCGAGCATTATGGTAAGGGCTTTGAGATCGTGAAACACAAAGGTTGTGATGGAAACAATGAACTCGGTTTACACAAGAGTGGAAAGACAAAACATTTGATACCTCCCAAGCGACCAAAGAACATAAGGCTAGGGTATGAACCATTAAAAGTGAATGCTCCTAGTACCAAGGTGCTTTCAGGTGGGGAGGTTAGTGCTTCAAAAGATACCGAGGCATCTAAGGATTACCATGCTGAGATTGACTCCAATGAATGGGAGTGGGACTCTTACAGGCACATCCAATGACTACAATCTAGCTAATACCTTTCACAAAATTGACTTATCCAATCACCCAACTGAAGGCCAGGCTTGGATCGATTCCTTTTGTGATACCGATAATACTTCCACTTTCACCTTATCCTCCTCTTCACTAAATCTCAACAACATTGATGATGGCATTTCTCTTGTATACCTGCAATCGATAGAGTGGGACCAGCAAGGACAACCCACCTTAGACACTTTCGAAAATGATGAAGCAATAGTCGAGTTTATGGGACTAGGTGACGACATACCCTATGGGGACCCTAAAGCTGGCTTTACTATAGATCTTGACAACACAACATACTTTTGGGTGTATATCCCACCCTACAGTCACAAAAGTAAAAATAAAAAAATAAAAAATGAAAGGTCTTTAGGCAAAAATTGAAAGGCGTCTCTAGACCTAGAAAAAGTAAAAAGAAAGGACACATCTAAGGGTTAAAACCTCCCCGAGGCACCCAAGGATGGAGGGTTGAACTTACTCCCCATAAGTCAAGAGAAATCACCAATGCTAGTAGAGAAGTCTATGGAAGTATTCTTAAGGGATATATAAGAGATTGACAAGAGGAAAAAATGAAAATGGGAAAAATCGGATATGATCCATCCAAGCATGATATCTTGCAACCTACTTATGTACATGTTTAGCATTTAGCCTCATAAAAAAATTATAATTTCATTGGCTACACATAAATTTGTCCATTTGAACATTCCTCAAAGCAGTGTACTAAACAAGACTCCATTACAACAGCCTAAAGAAGTCTAACAAGGTTTAGTTAGTGAATATGCACGACAGTTTGATTCTTGACTAAGTAGTCCCCCAGAAACACTGGGATGGAGAGTCCAACCAAATATGATATGTAAAAACCCACTCAACAAATTTTATCCCTGCAAATCAATACAGACTAATTACTTAAGTATTTATGCAGGACTTGAGTACCTCAATCTGTCTCATAATGAGGTTCAAGGCACTTTTCCAGCATCTTTTGGCAACCAACTGAAAAGCCTTCAAGACATTGATTTGTCTTTGAATAACTTATCAGGCCTACTTCTAACATCTCTAGCGAAGCTAGAAAGGCTTCAGCATTTAAATGTGTCATACAATCACTTCTCAGGACCAGTCCCCTGTTCTAGAGCATATAAGAAGCAGAACATGAAATCATTTTTGGGGACCTTAAAAAAGATGAAAAATGGAACATTATTATGGTCTCGAGAAACTCAAATAACACAAATCTTCAGACGGCGAAGGGGCGAAAACTGTTATCGCCTTCAATGTTGATGACTTCAAATAACACAAATCTTCAGACGGTGGAGGGGCAGAAATTGTTATCGCCTTGCAGCCCCAGAAGCTCTGCCTATGCTCTTTCCAGTGTCTTGTTGTCCAGGATGTGGAGGAGCTGTAACCAATAGTGGAGGGGAAAAGCAGCAAAAAAGGTGAAAAATAGTAGAAAAAAGGGCGAAAAATGATGAACAGTTGAGATTTGTTACATCGTAGTCCATGGTCTATCGTCAATCAGCATCATTGGCCATAAAAAAATGGGTTGCAAAACTTGAGTGTGGGGACGCCTTTGGCGTAAATATCAAGAAATGTGGATGAATATTAATCCATAGCAGCGTATAAGAAGATATAGATAGTGAGTGAATTCGAATGATTTTTTTCAAGGATATATTTTTAAGAAAGAGAATAAATGAATAGGCTTAAACAATTATAAATGTAATGGTATTTTATTATAATTAAGGAAGATTATAGGTCAATAAATTAATAAATTTTTTGAACATATATATATGGAAATCCTATTAAGAAGTTATGGATATGGTATTTTAAGTCTAGGTGTAAATAGGAAAATTTCAAAGAAATAGTAACTCTACAATATGAATATGAATATGAACACACATATATGATCTAGGATTTTCAATAATTTTAATGAACAAATAAAGAAACAAAAATCAGCATATATACAAAGGTTATAAGTTAGATCTTATAGAAATTAAGTTTTATGACTCAAGGTTAGAGAAAATGTTTATCGTTATACATGTACATACAAATCATTTTAAAAAATTCAAAAACATAAAGAAAATTTCAAAGATAGGAAGAACAGATCATTAAGCTCTAATACCAAATGTGATGATGCTTTCCTTTATTAGTTATTTAAGTATTAGTAGTGGATTTAATATAATAATTATTAGAGTTAATATAATTTATATTATGCAATGTTATCAAAATAGATGTGAATAATTAATATAAACTACAAACATGTGACAATTAAATAATTAACATAATAATTAATTATTGAAGAATTAGTTTATAATCTTATTTATTTTAATATACATCTATTCTAAATATAAATGGGTGTAGTGTAATGACATATATTAAAAAGGTTGTGTTGCTGTGAAGTTCCTTCCAAATGCTCGCAGGATGGTTTTGTTCGTTGATTTGCAAACAAATTGAGAGTAGTGGTGGTTCAATCGAATGTGCGTGTTTTAATAAAAAAAATTGATCTATTTCAAATGCATAAATTTAATGGATAATTTTTAAAAAAAAAATCTCTCAACTAATATATTTGAGAAAAAAATAGAATTTTGATGTAGATAAGGGTAGGGAACCAAGAATATTGAACTTCATGGAGGAGGTACAGGCACAATGTAGTGAAAATCATGTGCAACCAGGTGTTTCTGCAGAGGACAACCATGATCAAGTGCCTACAGAGGAGGGTGGCGAGCACACAAGAAAGGGGAAGTCTTCGGTAGAAGTGACGGTTGATGTTTCATCCTTTGTAGATCAGGATGCAAAGCATCTGGAGCAAAGAGTCATTATTGGCAGGTTTCAAGGGCAATGATTTTCGAGAAAATAAATCGGTAAATGGATTTTGGAAAACTGGCGCTTTGATCTTGTCATGAATTTCCTTCCAAAAGGTTTTTTTCTTGTGTTTTTCAAGTGTGAGGAAGATAGAGATAAAATTTTGGACGGGCCAATTTGGAAGAGTGGGTCGTCTTACTTGTATCTCCAAAAATGGTTGCAAAAATTCAACCCACTAGAATATCACCCTCGCAGTGGCCCAACGTGGTTACATTTATACAACCTTCCATACGAATACTAGTTAGAGAGTTGTATTGCAAAAATCGAGAATGTAGTGGGCAGGACGATGGATGTGGACCCGAGGGAAGGGGAATCCTTAATTTATGCTAGAATATTGGTCCTTTCGATAAAAGATACCCCACAAACAATTCTCTTAGATGCCAATGGCAGCGTGTGGAGGCAGTGCATTGAGGTCAAACCACCTAAATTCTTCTATTTAAAATGTAGATGTAGAAACCATAATGAAGTTCAAATTGTAAATAGTCTCCTCCGAACACCAAAAATGTTTGGAGGGAGAAAACTCGAAAGATGGAAATGGCAGGCGACCAAATGAAAGGAAGAAAGAAATGAGGCTGTTGAAATAGAAATAAAGGGCTTGCAAGCCTCAACCCACATCAAGAACTGGGAGATTGTTTTGGTTGAGCCAATTGAATCAATAAATCTAAAGGTTGGTTAGCATAAAGAAGGGGAAATCGATGGCTCGGGTGGTGGGAACTTGTCACCTATGAAATGATTGAATGGCACGAAAATGAAGACACAGAGGGGTCGAACCAAGTGTTTGAATGTGAGAATCTAGAAGAACTAGATATTCTTGAAATAAGGAAAATCTTCCAAATTACTAAATTTGTTCTGGTCTCAAAGGTAGGAAGGAAGTCCTATAAACAAAAGCATGAAGAAGAAGCCTTGCGTGGTGATCAACCTTAAATCTGTTCCTACATGACTCAATCCAGGGGAGCATAGACCTCCCTTGGGGGGAGATGAAGATTCTTTCATGGAACGTTAGGGGAATTTATGTCCCTAATAAGAGGCGACTGGTCAAATGTCAATTGGATTGTCAAAATTTGGAAATTGTCCTCTTTCATGAGACAAAGTTGGAAGGTGAAGAAATCGATGCATTCATCAATTTCTGCAAAGGATGGGAAGGAATATTCACAAATGCAATTGGTGCCTCTAGCGGGCTTGGCGTTCTCTGGAAATTAGGAAGAATCAAAGTGGAAGTCTCTACTTCCAATCAGAACTAGATGAAATTAGAGGTAACGAAAATCCAATCTAACTCATTTTTTGAAATTCATAATGTGTATGGCCCTACGAAATCTGTGGAGAAAAAATTATTATGGGACGTAATATCAAGCACCTTAAGCAATAGTAGGGTAATCATTGAGGGGGATTTTAATGCCATCATGGATTTTTAAGTGAAAAATTAGGCGGTTCTCAGAAAATTCTTTACGCCCAAAAATATTTTGTGAAATTCATCAAATAAAATAAATTGATTGATATTAAAGCCTCAAATGGTATCTATACCTAGAACAATAGGAGGAAGGATTTTACTAATATAGCCAAAAGGCTAGATAGATTTCTTATGTCTAAGGATTGGTTGTAGGCTAATCGTTTACCAATTTCCTCCATTTGGCCAATAAAAATTTGAGATCATTATCCGATTGATCTCGTAATCAATGAAGAAACAAGACCAACAAGTGGATGATTCAGGTTCAAGAAAATATGGATGAGGGCAATAGAACTACCTAATCTCCTAAGGCTCTAGTGGATGGAACCTCTGAGGCTGAAAGGATCAAAGATGTTTCTCTTCCAGAAAAAGTTGCAAAGGATGAAGGATCATCTAAAAAATTGGAACAAAACTTCCTTCAAAAATATATTTAAGGAAAAGGAGCGCATTGAAGCAGAGTTGACCTTGCCCAGGGAAGTCATTCTAAAATAGGGGATGATGAATGAGGAATTTGAAAGTGAGAAACTTCTAATGGTGGAGTATAATGAAATCTTGGCAAGGGAAGAGTGTTACTAGAGGTCGAAATCTAGAGACATGTGGTTGGTAGAAGGCGATATGAACACAAGATTCTTTCATAACTCAACCAAAGTGAAACACAACTAGAATAGAATCTCTCGTATTGCACTTAGTGGTGGTGGTTATGTCTCAAGCGAGCGGGAAATTCAGGAGGTGGGGGTTGATTTCTTCTCTTCTTTGTTGGGTGGTAATGGTGAAGTAGAGCAAATGGATCTTGGCATTATCAATGACATCATTGCCAATGATAAAGGAAGAATACAATGAGTTTCTGTATGAAAGGATCTTGAAGGAGGAGGTAAAATTGGCTTTGTTCGAAATGCAGCCAAACAAAACCCGAGGTCTCGACAACTTCAATTCTTTATTTGATCAGCAGTTCTAGGACTTCATGGGGGAGTAGATCTACAAAGTGGTAGAGCAATCAAGGAGGGAGAAAACACTCCTCAAAGATTTGAACAACACGAACATAGTGTTGATTCCCAAAAAAGAAGAGTGTGAGTCCTTTGTTCACTACTGCCTGATTGCTTTATGCAATGCAATATATAAAATCATCTATAAAGTGGTCGCTAATAGGCTGAAGTGGATTCTTTCTTGCATTATCTCCCTTGAACAAAGGGGTTTCGTACCTGGCAGGTGTATTACATATAGTATTATCATCACTCATGAAAGTTTGTACTTGCTAAAAACCTCTAAATCCAATGGCATGGTGGTAAAAATAGATATGAGTAAGGCGTATGTGTAGACATACGAAATTAGCATCATTCACATTCATCCATTCATCAGGTAAAGCAAGTTCATTAAATTCAATCTCTAAGGTCATTCATTTAAATTGAATAAATTAACTTTATTTAATTTAAGCCTATCATTATCCCTTTTTGATTAAATAAATCAAACCTTTATTTAATTAAATCTGAGATCACCTTTCATCTCCCTTTGATTTAGTTTAAATCCCTAAATCTAAGTCAAATGGGTCAAATCACCTAATCCCCCACTAAATTAATCTAATCCTGATTAATCTAATCTAATCACCCATCACATCCTCTAGCTTTTCCCACTTGCACAAATAAATCAATTTATTGATTTATTAATTCATCATTTTCCATCAACATGGCATCTTTGAGGAATATTCTCTAAGTTTGAAATCTCCCCACAAATTGACATGTACATCCAACAAAGCATTTAAGAGGTCTTGCATGTCTCTTGCAAAGTTCAAACTTAGCATTTAACTCTCAAATTTAAATTTCAAATCTCCCCCTCTTTGGCACATTGACCAAAATGTGCTCATTCCTCAACCTATCACAAGTTGACAAGTGGCTCATTCCTATTGGTGGACCTTTAGTCCCACATCCTCCATGTTTGGCATTCTTTTATCCTTCTTGGCTATAAATAGAGGCCTCCTCTATTGTATTAATCCTCCACAACTCATCATCTTGGTCATCAACATATAAGGAGCTTATCAAGGGTTGGGAAAGGGCTTCTTTCCATAGAAGCACCAATCCACTATGGGATAGGTTTTGGTCATGTTCTTATATGCTTGCAATTAATTTTTTTGGTTCTATTTAGTCTGCATATTTTAGCATGGTTAAATATTTCATAGGGATGTTGAATTTAATGTGTTTCAAATAACTAACATGATAATATTATGTTAAGATTTAAACATTTTGCAGATTTAGCATCCACAGTATGATAGGGTGTGGTGGAATTTCCTCATGGTAGTGCTAAAAAAAATTAGATTCGGTGATGTGTGGCTTCATGAGTCCAATTTATGGCTCGATTTTGATAGAGTTTATTATCCATTTGTTGTTGTTGTCATAGACTCTGATACTTGGATGTTGACATTTTCATGTTATTTCCTCAAAACCATAGACATTGGGCATAAGTTTATCTTTGTAACCTTTAAGTGGCATTGACATGTTATATGAACTATCTATGTTAATTTTACATGTGGATTAATGAATGTTACTTTAAGATAGTTATAGATATGCAATTGTTGTGCGGGCCAATGTTTTCATGTAGATATAATTAGAGCCTACAAAATTGAGGAAGATTCTACCAGCTGGTCATTTGCCATAAAGGTCAACAAGGTGATCATTCAAAGGTCAATGGAGGGAAGACTCTCAGCAGAGGGAAACTCCTAGTTCAAAACAAAGAATTGTAACTACCTTGTAAATGGTCATAATAGTTTTTTGAGCGAATATAGGAGTTACTGTTGTGCTAGATCTGCATTAAGGCAAATCGGCTTGACTAGATTCAACGCATGCATAACGTCCTTTCCACTTTCTATTTTTTCCATAAAGTGGCGTCCCCGTAATCTATTGGAGTTGACTGCCTTCCTAGGTAGTTAGTTAGTAGTTTTTTTCCTTCTATAAATAAGACTCGGGTGCTCCTTCTTAGAAGGTTGATTGATCTGATGTTGTACTTGCATTCTTAGTTTTTCAGTAATACAGTTACATTGCTCTATTGTAATCATGTTTTCTCAATGAATAAAATGAAGTTATAAGTTTGTTGCATCTGAGTTTGTCATAAGGGATACTCATCCAAGGGGGGCCACTTGGTGAGCATTCCATCCTTTAGATTAGTTATTATTTTGTTGTTCATAAATAGTTATAAATCTGGCAACTTTTTGTTCCTGCAGCCACTAGAATTTCATTATGCAAATGTTCCTGCAACTAAAGCAGACAGAGTAGTTTCCTGTCTATTCGCTAGATTTTCATTTCTGTCATGCACTTCAGCTTAGTATAGTTGTTGGTTGATATTCAATACTTATGTTACTTCTTTCTCAGCAATTTACTTTCAACATTATGTCTTTCTTAAGTTGTAGGATGAATATGGCTACTATGGATTCCTAGTGCACATGTCGTGTTGACCCATTTCAAGTCTACGTCTTTGGGTTGACAATTAAATGAACCTTCATAATGATTGACATAGCTATTCGGATTAGATGTCCAATCTCTGAGTCACAGTTTTAAGGGCTTAGTTGTTAAGTCATTGTAGGAGACCAACATTTTTGGCGCCGTTGTCGGCGATGGTTTCAAATCAGGAAGTTCTCTAGAGTCATTGATAGTTTCTTGTTGTTGTATTTTTGAAAGTTTGTTCTTAGTATACCCCTCATTTAGGAAGTAATGACCCCCCTATTCTTTCACCAATTCTTTGTTTGAGTTGGTTGATGTTGAGTTGATACCGCATGCATGAGGAAGGAGAAGAGATGCTTATGGGAGATTCCTTCCTAATGATCCTGATCCATTTTAGCTAGAAGAGCTTCCAAATTTTCCAAGAGAAGAAGAAGAGTCACACCCTTTTGTTGATGCATTTCCTGATTTGAACAGTTCTAAGACTTCCTCTGAAGATCAAAATTTGATTGAGAACCCATTTGCTTTGGAACTCCATCAAGCATGCATGGGTGATGCAAATAGAAACAGACCTAACCAGCCAGCTTTTCCATTCCCCATTGCTCATCAAAATGAATTTGACAACCCCAAAAATATCCTTGCTTCAGTCCTTCCTAAGTTCTATAGACTTGTCACAAAAGATCCTGATACCTTCTTATTTGATTTTGATATCCTCTACATAAGCTATGACTATACCACTGATGCTCATAGGCTTAAGTTGTTTTCTACCACCTTGAAAGAGGTTGCATTAAAATCGTTTATGAGCCTAGGCAGAAATACTATGGAAACCTGGGATGACATGAAGACCAAGTTTGTTGAGAAGTACAAGGAATATTGCAAGGGAAGTGACATGAGAGGAGATGACATCTTTAGGATGTAGTAGAAGGAAGATGAGAGTTTGGAGGATTACATTTCAAGGTTTATGTTTTTCTTGCAGAAATATCCACATCATACACTCAATGGAGAGTCTCAAAAGTTGCTCTTCTTGAGAGGGATTAATGAGGGTTGCATTGAGGCTTTAGACTTGATGGGAGGAGGAGATATCACCCAAGCTCCTTGGGAAGATATTAAGAAGCTATGTCAAAACTATTCTAGGGTAGCTTCAAAGAAAGGGAGATCTTACCAATCCTCTATGGGTAAGTCATCTACCAGTGGGGTCTCAAGGATGGAGATCACTCACTTGTTGTCATACTTCAAGCAAGACATCATAAACAATCTGGATACTCAGTTGGATACAATTCAAGCTAAGAAGAAACATGAGGAGGTAGATGAAATGTTGGCAGAATATTGCCCTCATTGCAGACAAAGGAAGAAGGACTGCAAATGCAAGATGGTAGCTAATATTGATAGTAAGTAGATCCCACCTGATTTCAAGCCAATCCAAGGTGAAGATGATCAAGTCTACTACATTGCATAGAGGAGGCCATGGGCTCCAAGACAAGGTATGCCACTAGATCCATTATCTTTTGTTGGGCCATATTTTAATTCTTATTCATCTAGTAACCAATGGCAGCCCCCATATCCATCCAATTATGGAGGATATCCACCAAAGCCTTGGAATAACCCTCCAAATACCTGGCCCAATCACCAAAACTCTCCACCTCAGTGGCAGCAACCTCAGGGGAATTAGCAACAGTTTCAGGGAAGTTGGCAGCCACCTCCAGGAAACTGGTAGCAAACATCTCAATGGAGGGGAGGACAGCAATGGCCAAACCAGACAACTGGTTACATGCAGCCACCTTCTCAGCCCCAGCAACCTGCTATAATTCCCCCTCCTACTAGCTCAATTCCAAACACACCTAGACCTACTTAGCCACTAGCTCAGCCCACACCTAACCCAAATAACAAACCACAGCAATAGCCAGTCTATTTTGTTGATTTAAATCAATTTCATGCATATTTTGTGAGTATGAGTGACATCCACTTGCGTTCAGGAACTACTTTGCTAGCTCCTTCCACATCCATCATCACTAAGCTTCTTGTGGAAGATGAGGAGCCTCTAAATGTCCCCATTTAGCCAAGTGTACCTAAAAATCTTGAACCAGTTCCAGTTCAGCAGACTGAACAAGAACCACCATTTCCTTAGAGGTTGGAAATTTCTAAGCAAAAGGAAGAAAAAGAGGAAACAACCTTTAAAATTCTAGATCAGTTGAAGCATATATGTGTCAAGATACCTCTATTTCAGGCCATAAAAGATGTTCTTATATATATGACAAAGCAATTAAGGAAGCATGCCTCAAGAAGTCAGGTAGGAAAATGAAAGACCCCACTACGGTTCATGTGGTGGGATAGCTGGCTGACATCATGCTTGGGAAAGTGACTGTTCCCAAATATAATGACCCATGTATTCATGTGGTAGGAGTTGTTATAAATAGGATCCAAATAAAGAATGCTCTTATTGATTTGGGAGTAGCAATAAATGTGATGACTAAGGACATCCTGCAGCAACTAAACGTTGCAAGCATGAAACCTACTCCTACTATCTTGCAACTTGCTGATAGTTCCACTATTAAACCTGATGGTATAGTAGAGGATCTTGTGGTAACTCTAGACTCTTGGGAGTACCCAGCAAATTTCATGATTCTTTCTCCTAAAGCTACACTAGGCGGGTATCCCATTATTCTTGGAAGGCTATGGTTAACAATAGCAGACACCTATATTGGATGTCGGTCAGGAGACATGACCATTTCTGATGGGAAGAGTACCAAAAAGCTATTTCTCTACCCTCCTGCTCAGCCATCCCATGACATGGATAACCCCATATGGCCACATGTTGGTGAAGAGGCCAAGGAAGTTAATTTTGTGGCACAGCTTATGATGTTGGGTAGAAGTTCTTTCATGCAACTTCAGGAAGAAGATGAAGTATTTTCTAACATAATTCAGAACCATTGTGAGGTACAGGAAGCCTCATCTTCTCATGCATCTAGTTATGTTGGTCCAATGAGGATCCTTCTGCCTGCTCTTCCTACAACCAAACTTCCTGCAGTAACTGAAATGTTTCATACATTGCTACCACATGAACTCAAGGTACCAAGCATTAGTGAAATAATTATGATAGAGTTAACCACACAAGTGCAAGTTTCAGAAGGAAAATACTTGAATATTAACAGCAAATTGAGTCAAGAGTAGCAGGCTTTGACAAATCTGTTGAGGAACCACCAGCATGCATTCGCATGGGACTACCATGATATGAAGGGGTTGGACCCTAAGCTTTGCACTTATAGGATATACATCAGAGATGATTGCGCACCAATGAGGCAGCCACAAAGAATAATTAATCCTGTAATAAGGGAAATTGTAAAAGGGGAACTATAGAAATTGCTAGATGCAGGATTTATCTACCCCATTTAAGATAGCCAATGGGTGTCCCCATTGGTGATTATTCGCAAGAAGGGAGGAAAATGGAGAGATTGTGTCAACAACAAGAAGCTCAACTCTTCCACTAAAAAGGATCATTTTCCCCTTCCTTTCATAGATCAAGTACTGGATTCCCTTGCAGGCAAGCAGTATTTCTCTATTCTAGATGGATTCAGTGGCTATAACCAAATACAAATTGCTCCTGAGGATCAAGAGAAGACCGCTTTTACCTTTCCATGGGGCACTTATTCCTACTCAATACTTCCATTTGGCTTATGTAATCCACCTACAACTATTCAGAGGGCAATCATTAGCATATTTTCAAATATCTCACATGATTGCATGGAGATTTATATAGATGATTTTACTACCTATGGTGTTGATTTTAATGAAGCATTGAAAAATCTTAGGAGAGTCTTACATAGATGTGAAGAACATAATTTGTCTCTAAACAGTGAGAAATTCTTCATGATGATGCAGGAAGGTGTAGTCCTTGGCCACTACATCTCTCACAAAGGAATTCAAGTAGATCCTGCCAAGATTGAGGTGATCACCAATCTGCCTATACCTGCAAAGAGAAAGGATGTCAAAATTTTCTTGGGACATGCAAGCTACTATAGGTGTTTCATCAAATATTTTAGCAAAATAGTAGCACCATTGTACAATCTCCTACCTGAAGATGCTAAATTCTAATGGACGGAAGACTGTAACAGGGCATTCTCTGATTTTAAAGTAGCTTTAACCCATGCTCCTATACTCAAAGTCCCTAATTGGGAGCTTCCTTTTCACATTCATACAAATGCATCAAATTATGCTATAGGAGCAATCTTGGGACAGAAAGGAGCAATTGAAAATGTTATTTATTTTGCCAGCAAGAACTTGCAAGGAGCTAAATTCAATTACATAGTGATAGAAAAGGAAATGCTAGCAGTAATCTATGCCCTTAACAAATTCAGGCACTACATAACAGGCTATCAGATCTTTGTGCACATAGACCATGCAACAATTAGGTACCTCATGAATAAGCCCCTAATTATAGGTAGGCTATCAAGATGGTTGTTGTTGATGCTGGAGTTTGACATAACCATTGTTAATAAACCAGGGAAGGAAAATGTTGTAGCTGAATTTCTCTCAAGGCTGACTACATCATAAGACAATCAAGTCATTGATGACTCTTTCCCTGATGAACATTTGTTTTCCATCAGTGTGCATACACCTTGGTATGCTAACATATCTAATTACCTAGTGTAGACACGTCAAATTGACATTATGCATCACATTCGCTCATCAAATAAATAAATCAATTTTATTTATCAATCTCCTAAAGTCGTCAGCTTAAATCAAATAAATCAAACTTGATCAGGTATCATCATCCCTTTAATTAAATAAATCAAACATCTATTTAATTAAATCCAATTCATATTTCTCCTTTTCTGATTTAAATAAATCAAATATCTAAGTCAAAGAGGTCAAACTCATCCTAATCATCATCCTAGCTAATTAATCATGATTAAATGCTAATCCTCACCACTTGCATTCTCTAGATTTAGCCACTTGCACCAATAAATCAATTTATTGATTTATTAAAATCAACATTTTCACTCAACATGGAATATTCCCTAGAATTTGAAATCAAAAACAAGTGGACATGTACATCCAACAAGTCATTTATGAGCTCTTACATGGCTCTTACATGTCCCCTTCCAAATGTCAAACTCAGCATTTATTGCAAAAATTTGAATTCAAATTTCCCCCCTCTTGGGCACATTTCCCAAATCTTGCACATGCATCAACCACTCACCAGTTGACAAGTGTCTTCCTCTCATTTGTCCAATCTTAGTCCCACATCCTCCATGATTGGCACTCTTAGCATTTGAAAATCTTTAAATAGAGGCTTCATCCTCAAGCAAATCCTCCACAACTTGATGCAAGGTCATTCTCTTAAACTGAGAATTGATTTTTTCCATTGATCATCTTAGCATTCCATATCATGTTCATATCAATTTCATTATCCAAGCTTAAGCAAGGATTGGGAAAGGGCTTCTTTCCATAGAAGCACCAATCCAATATGAGATAATTTACTTCATGTTTTTCATGTGCTTATTTAGCTTGTTTTTTTCATTTTGTTTGCATTTAAAAGCATTGTTGTATCATTTCATATGGATGTTGTTATTTACTTTGTTTTAAACTAACATGCTAATGTGTCCTATTTGTTTTGAGCAAAATGCAGATTTCACCATCTACACCTAGTCACAGGGAGAGTTCCTCCTAATTTCTCTCCAAAAGAGAGAAGGGTTCTCATTGAGAAAACCTTTCCTTTCTCATGGATTGCAGGATGTTTGTTCTATACGGGACCAGGCCATGTCATGAGGAGATGTGTGAGGGAAGATGAGACATATAATATATTGCATGCATGTCACAATGAACCTTGTGGAGAGAATTTTGTAGCCAAGAGGACAGCAATGAAGATTCTAAACATAGGTAATTATTGGCCCACACTCCACAAGGATGCAGGGAGATATACAAGGAAGTGTGATAGATGCTAGAGGATGGGCTGGCCAACCAAATTTGATGAGATGCCACTTTACCCCCAGGTAGTAATCACTCCATTTGCTAAATGGGAATTGGATTTTGTAGGACCCATTGATCCTCCATCAAATGGAAAATCCTATATCTTGGTTTGCACTAATTATGTGACCAAGTGGGTGGAAGTTAAAGCAATGAAGCGTGCAAGATATAATAAAGTTGCAGAATTTCTTTATGAGGAAATTTTCACTTGTTATGGAGTTCCAAGGGAGATAGTGACTGATCAAGGGACTCAATTCACATCAACCCTTGTTACAGCACTGGTTAATGAATATAATGTGAGGCATAGGAAGTCTACTCCTTATCACCCTCAGGCCAATGGCCAAGTTGAGGTGACCAATAGGGAAATTGAAGCCATTCTGACCAAAACAGTGGCTATCCATAGGAAGGATTGGGCAAGTAGGCTACCAGAAGTTTTTTGGGCCTATGGGACCACCTGGAAAACAACCACAGGCTTCACTCCTTTTGAATTACTGTATGGGAAGACAGCTATGATGCCATTGAATTTGAGCATAAGATTCTTAGGAATACACTAGACTTGGGGATGGACATCTCTGAGGCACAAAAGGCCAGAATTATACAACTAAATAATTTGGATGAGATGAGAAAGACAGCCTTGCACCACATTGAGGTAGTGTAGAATCAAAGGATCAAATGGCATGATAAGTACATAAAGGACAAGAAGCTTTAGCCTGGTGACTGGGCACTCCTTTATGACTCAAGGTATCAAGATAATGCAGGAAAATTGCAGACTAGATGGTTGGGACCATACAAAGTTGTGGAAGTATTTCCCAATGGAGCTGTACAACTCACCGCCATTGACCCTGTCAAATTCAAACTTCTGGTCAATGGTCACCGCTTAAGGTTGTATCACAAGCCAGTGTCCAAGGAAGAGTTCATACAATAGTTTAACTAGCACCTAGCCTCTGAACTTCCTGTAGCCAAAGGAAGCGGACCTAGTGTCCCTCCTTCTGACTAATCTAGTACACATGCAACCACTTCATAATAAAGACCTACACTTTTTTGGGAGTCCACTTCTTCATTAATACACCCATCCACCCATCCATCTCAACCTTTCTCTCTCTTCCATCATTCTACCATTACTTCACTTCATTCCATCTCCACTTTCATTAATTGCTCAACCGACTTCTTAAAAGATGATCGGTAATTTCTCAATATTCTTTGCAACAAATCTTCCACGAATTCAGGTACTTGCGCATCAATCTGTTACATCTTAATTATCTTTTAGTATGTTTATTTAATTAATGTACATTAATGTAGATGTTCTCCATAGCATGTAATTATCCCCTGCCCTATTAAATTGGCATTACCACCTTGAATGTGAGTACACATGCCAAAATTTAGGTTGGGGGGGAATGTGAATTACATTTCCACGTGTCAGTTCATGATGGTCCATGTCAACAAAATTTAAATTGAGCTAATTTGAATGATTGAGTGAGGTGAGGCTCGCATGTGTGAGATGACACCAAACCGCCACCATTTTGCTCAATTGTACCCTTCATTTATTATTCCTTACTTCCTTTACTACCTCAGTCATAATCCTAAGTCGCCAAAAAGGTAAAATTCATACGATATGGGCATTGGGAATTCAGCAGCATTGCAAGGAGAAATTTTCCTTTCAAACAAAGATTGTAGGAAGGGAAACCTTGCAAAGTGCTTGCTTAATTGTAGATAGCTGAAACAATGGGAGGTGGGTCAATTAGAAATGAACCCATGGTTCATGATGTATTACTGCAGGATGCACCTTGCCAGGCCGAGTTCAGAAACTGCGGATGGTTAGATTATTTCTTGAAGCTTAATGGTTTTAATGAAGACATTGCGCTGGAATTTGTGCAGACATTTTTTGAAGGAAAGGCCACAATAAAAGGGTCGGAGGTAATGGCTACTAAAGAGAGGATTGCAGAAATGACAAGTTTTTCTGTTGATGGTGAAAATTACCCTACTACCATAGATGCAAGGTCAGCTAGGGCTGAATTTACTGAACCTGGTGATCCTCCATTGAATGTGCACAAGCAAGGTGTGAAGAGAACCTTTATGCCTGAGTCGTGGAAGCAAGTAGTTGTTTACATTGTGAAGTACATCACTTGTGAAGGCTGCCAGTTGAACCTACATTTTGTGCACTTCAAACTCCTGAATCATATGAGGCATGGGAGAAGAATGAATGTGACAAAATGTGTTTTATCACCTTCTTTCAATCATGGCGGCCAAGACCCAAAAAGGTAGGGATAATTTTGTTTCCCACCATTGTCTGATCAAATTATTAGTAGATAAATCTCTGCATGATGTGCCTGATATTACTTGGGAGAAATTTTTAAATATTGATCAATTTAGACCAGAGCATTTGCAACCTAGGGTTTTGCCTCAACCTCGTAGGGTCAGTAGGAGAGTGAGAAATGTTGAAGCAACTTCTAGAGCCTCAACTTCTGGTGCAAGCCCTAGTGTAAATCCTCTTGCAACCAAGCAAACTATAGAGATTAGTTCTTCTGAGACAGAACAATCAGACAAAGAAAGTTCCTCTTTATATTTTGATGATGATGTCCCTCTTGGAACCCTAATGCGAACTAGGGCACAAAAGAAAGAGGCAAAAATAAGGAAAGGAAAAGCTAAAAAGAAAACGGCAAAAAAAGAAGCACCAAGCTCTAAGAAACGGAAGGTTGACATTGTTCTTCCTGCAGCCGAAGAAAAACATGAAAGCCCTCCTAGAAAATCAAGACCAGTTGGGCCAGCCACTAGTGTGGCTCCAAAGGGGAGCCTGGGACTCGGGGAACATCACAAGAGGACACACAAGCTCCAATGGGGTAGGTTAACATTGAGGAAAAGGACATTTTTGAGGAAGCGACAAATATAAGGTTGGCAGAGCTTGTTGTCATCATAGAATAGGTTGGGATTCAAGAGTATGATGACAATCAAGAGTTCCTACAGCAAGAGGAAGAGCTCCTACAGCAAGAGCAAGAACCCCTATAGCCAGAATTGGGTGAACAATCAAAATCCCAGCAGTCGGTGCTACATGAAGAGCAATAATCAATGCTAGGAAAAATTTTGGTAGGATTACATAGACCCTCTGATTTTTCATGGAACATGGTAGCCATGAACCTATGGAATGAGATGCAAAGGAGGGAAGAAGAATGGAAAAGGGAGAAACGTAGGCTAAAGGAGGAGATTAAAAAGAAAGATGCAGAGATTGAAGAAAAGAATACAGAAATTGTTTCCTTAAAGGAAAAGGTGGAAAATGTAGTAGTCTTAGTGCCTCATATGTTAGAGTGCAGGACTCCTCCAAGAGTCTATGCTCTATATTTGAAGGAGATGAATCTTTCTTTTAAACTATCAAGGATCATTTCAGGTTTGAATCCTTTCATTGAGACTCCTCTTGAATTTTTCCAAGCTTATCAGATTGCTCCTCTTGAAGTGAAAAACCTATTGTGTGAATTCTATTTGCATAATTATGTTGTGTCCCATGATCATGATTGGAATCCATTGTTGTATGTTAGGGATCTCCAATTGAGGGAATTTATGTCTTGGCTGTAGAATTAAATTAGTTGGGGACAGCAGTTCAAGACTTACAGGCAAATAGAATTCAACACTCCTTTGCTTATCAGGGTTGAATCTAGAAACCCTGGAGACATTTTCTAGGAATGGCACAGATTTTTTTACAAACCAAGCTATAGCAGTAGGATCCTACCTGAGAGAGAAGCAGTTTACAAAGAATATGAGAAGGTAGCATAAACTGTAGGAAAATTTGCAATGGGATATCTGTCACAAAGGTGGAATAGCCTAATTGATGATTTAAAACAAGTTGAACCTCACTCTCTACAGAACTATGAGCTACAGCAGGTAAGAGAATTGATAAATATATACAGCTTGGAAGGATTAAAGGACAATTTTGGCTTCCATTAAATTTTTAGCCACCTATCCTATTATGGCATGTGCCAAATTTAAGGTATTATCAATATGATATAGCAGCAGAGAGGCAAAGATGGAACAACTTGGAAAGCAAGCAAGGGTTCTATTGGGACCCCAATTCATTCACTACAAGAACTGATGTTAGGTAGCTGGAAGATGCAGATTTTAGGGTATTGACTAAGCAAAGGAATAACTCTTCCTATGTTGGAGGACCAGCAAAACCTTAGGTTGGGGGGAGTGATGAGTCCAATTTATGGCTCAATTTTGATAGAGTTTATTATCCATTTGTTGTTTTTGTCATAGACTCTGATACTTGGATGTTGACATTTTCATGTTATTTCCTCAAAACCATAGACATTGGGCATAGGTTTATCTTTGTAACCTTTAAGTGATATTAACATGATATATGAACTATCTATGTTAATTTTACATGTGGATTAATGAATGTTACTTTAAGATAGTTATAGATATACAATTGTTGTGTGTGCTAATGTTTTCATGTAGATATAATTAGAGCCTGCAAAATTGAGGAAGATTCTGCCAATTGGTCATTTGCCATAAAGTTCAACAAGGTGATCATTCAAAGGTCAATGGAGGGAAGACTCTCAGCGGAGGGAAAGTCCTAGTTCAAAACAAAGAATTGTAACTACCTTGTAAATGGTCATAATAGTTTGTTGAGTGAATATAGGAGTTACTGTTGTGCTAGATCTACATTAAGGCAAACTAGCTTGACCAGATTCCATGCATGCATAACCTCCTTTCCACTTTCTATGCTTTCCATAAAGCGATGTCCTCCTAATCTGTTGGAGTTGATCGCCTTCCTAGGTCTAGTTAGTTAGTAGTTTTTTTCCTTCTATAAATAAGACTCGTATGCTCCTTCTTAGAAGGTTGATTGATCTGATGTTGTACTTGCATTCTTAGTTTTTCAATAATACAATTACATTGCTCTATTGTAATCATTTTTTCTCAATGAATAAAATGAAGTTATAAGTTTTTTGCATCTGAGTTTGTCATAAGGGATACTCATCCAAGGGGGCCACTTGGTGAGCATTCCATCCTTTAGCTTAGTTATTATTTTTCTATTCAACAATAGTTATAAATTTGGCAATTGTTTGTTCCTACAGCCACTAGAATTTCATTCTATGACTATTCCTGCAGCCAAAGCAGACAAATTATTTTCCTATATGCTTGCTATATTTTCATTTATTTCATGCACTTCAGCTTAGTATAGTTGTTGGTTGATGTTCAGTACTTATGTTACTTCTTTCTCAGCATTATGTATTTCTTAAGTTGTAGGATGAATATGGCTACTATGGATTCCTAGTGCACATATTGTGCTAACCCATTTCAAGTCTACGTCCCTGGGTTGACAACTAAATGAACCTTCATAATGATTGAGATAGCTATTCATATTAGATGTCCAATCTCTGAATCATATCTTTAAGGGCTTAATTGTTAAGTCATTGTAGGAGTCCAACATGGCTAACTTGGATCTACAGTTGTATCTCCACCCCAAGATACTCAGTAGTAATAAACAAGTCCCTGTGTGGCTTCTTTTGTGGGGCAAAAGGGCTACACCAAGGGGATCCTATATCACCTTTTCTTTATTTCCTCATGGAGAAAGCATTGAGCAGTCATATAACTAAACTGAAAAACTTGAATCTATGGCAAGGCATTGAAATTACGTATAACATCCCATCCATCACACATCATCTTTTTGTTGATGATACAATTCTACATGAAAGAGTCGCAATGGAAAAATCAAAGGTTATTAAAATGATTGGAAAAGTATTGGGCTCAAACTGGTCAACAAATAAATCCAGAGAAATCAAATTTTTACTTTATAAATACCCCGAGGGATTGTAGCAGAGAATCTTGATGGAATTGGGCTTAAATCGTGGCCAACTTCCTGCCAAGTATTTGGGTATGGACCCTTCTTTATAGACTCAATAAAATCTAGTTTATGAGAGCCAACAATTAACAAATGTAGCTTACGTATCGATACTTGGAAAGGTTGATGGTTGGCAATGGCAAGGAGAGTAATAATGGTGAAAGTCTTTCTTGCTGCCATTCCCATTTATATGCTTTCCTTCTCGAAGCCCCTAGTAAAGTGGTCAGGAGGTTGAAAGGGATTTAGCGAATGCTATTTAGGGATGGCTCTCATGAGAAGAAAAGCATTCCTTTGTTGTCCTAGGACACGGTTTTAAAATCAAAGGAACGGGGAGGTGCAGGTGTTCAGAATTTAAAAATCCAAAATTGGGCCCTGGGTGCCAAGCTATCTTGGAAAATGTTCAAGAAGCCATAAGCTTTGTGAGCCAAAATCCAAATACTTGGATTCTAATTATCCCAATCGGATTTTAATGATAGTCAACCCCCAAAGAGCCTTGGTTGTTTGGAACTTCATTCTGAGTTGTAGGGGTGTTGTTTGTGATCATTTATCTTGGAAAATTGGTGATGGTACGAAAAAATTGTTCTAGGATGAATTGTGGAATGGTTATCCCACTCTCAAGGAACTTCCTGGCTTGGTAGAGGTAGTTGAACTATCAAAGGAAGATTTTGGTGTACACGTCAGGGATTATTTGGATCTGTGACTGGTCAACAACCAATGGGTTTGGACATGGGAAAGTCTCAACAGGCTTCAAGTGTATGTGACGTTGGTCATCCAAAGCGAACTGGAAAAAAGAAACATCCTAATATTGGATGCTCCAGACAAAATAATATGGTGTACGGCCAAGACGGGGGCCTATTTAGCCAATGCAGGGTACAAAATTTTAAAAAATGACATGGCAATGGTGTCCTAGCCTAAGCAGTTATGCTGGGGGAAAAATGTATTACCAAAAGTGAGGGATTTTTCTTAGACTACCCTACACGAGTGAATTCTTACAGGTGACAAGTTGAATTCAATTGGGATCTTCGGCCCCCATTGGTGCTTTTTTTGTAAACAAATTAATGAAGATGTCCATCACCTTTTCGTTCAATGTGAATTTTCTCAATCTTGTTGGTTAGCCTTTTAGGCCAAGATGGAGTGGCAGGGTCCTCTTCTCAATAATTTGAGGTAGGTATTTGACTCATGTCCCATTTTGCACAAGGGGGTTGCATTTGAAGGGCTTTGGAGTGAGATTCCTACAATGATCATATGGCAGATTTGGAAGGAGTGTAATTCGGGAATCTTTAAGGAGAAGGCCAAGCACCTCCTAGGTCTCATCTCAAAGATTGAAATTGGCATCAGTGAACATCTGAATGGTATGCTCAAGGTGGCAAAGTATAGGTATGTTTTGGCTTGGGATGAAAGGATGTGCAAAATCTAGAGTTTGTTGAACCGACCTAAAGTCCATCTTAAAAAAAGTAGAAAGGGCAGAGACAAGACTAAGTGGCTCCTGCCCCCGAAGGGGAGGCTAAAAAATGAATTTCAATGGGGCCTCTAAAGGTAACCCAGAGCCGTCTAGGGAATATTTTATAATCAAAATGAAGTTGGTAATATTCTAGGGTCTTCCTCAATTAAGTTGTCATGGGGCACCAACAATGTAGTTGAGTATGTGGCTTTATTTGAAGGGGTAAATCTTTGTTTCTCTAAAGGATGAAGTAATGTAGACATAGAAGGTCATTTGAAGGTCATGATCAAAGTCATAGGGGAAATCATACATCGAGTTGGTATTTGAAAATGTGGGTTGACAGAATAAATCATAGCCTAAGGAATGTGTGTGACTTCAAACTGTCACATGTTTACAAAGAGGTGAATAAGGTGGCTGACCTCCTCTCAAAGTAAGGCATCAAGCAAGTCGAGGAAAGGCTTATCTCGAGTAACCTAAACATTTGGTCGGGTCTTGAAGCTATTGTTAATGAAGAATTGATTTATCTAAGGATCTTGGGGAGCGACTTGTACCAAAAGTCTGGCTTTCTGGCAGTTGCAAAAGGATTTATGGTCAATGGCCTTCACTTAGTCTTAGCTCAACTGTTGCACCTCTAAGGATGGGTACATGAAGTGGAGCATGCACAACTACATTGGTATGATAACAAATTTCCTAGAAAGAGAATCGAGCTAGGAATGCAAGGTCCTTTCTTCGTCAGAGTACCAAACTAGAATTATTTTCTAAAGGGGTCTAGCTTTGAATAGTAGGAGCTTCGATGTCCTAGCTACTCACAAGGATGGGGGTGGTTTAAGGGCTGAAATATTTGCTCTATCTAGAAGGAAATTTTGAGGCAAGGGCTGATATCTTTTGGTCGATTTAGGGTGGTGGTATTCACGAGAAATGAAGTCTCTAGATTTCCATTTGTGCCTTTAAATCATCGATGGGGGTGCCCAAGTTGTCATGTTTTTTCAAAATAATGGAGGTGCTGGCAATTTGTAGATTCTATCAACTCTTTGTTGGACATGGGAAAATGGTAGAGGTAATGCTTGAGACTTATGAAGCTCAAATAGGCAGGCTTTTCAACATGGAGGTAGAGGAGACTATTATAGCTATAAAACAAGTGTTAGGGGAATGAAGGTTGTGAGATTCCCACATCCATGATGGTGACTTGTTGGGGCTTATCCTCACAAATGTGGCTCACTCTACCAAGAGAAAAATTTATGCGTTGGTTGTGGCTCATCTATTGAAAAACCCTCATGTTGAAGCGGCTCATTTAATGATCTATGCCTCAGACATTTTTCCAAACATGGGGATTGTATGTGATGTGGTAGAACTGGAGAAAGTGCACATCAAAAATGAAGTAGCAGAAGTAGTAGACAAGTTTAGGGAGGCTACTGATGCAAAAAAACCTACAACTCTTTCTAGACCATGTGATTGATAACAAAGGTGTCTTGGAAGACTTCTAGATAAGAAGGTTGACAGAGCTAGGTGCAAGTCTGATAGGACTTCTATGAATGTAATTGAGAAAGCCATGTAAATTTCTTTTTTTCAATTAAATTAAAGAGTACTACCCTCTCTAGTAGTAATTTGCCTATATATATATTTGAGGAAAAAGCTTTTTTTTTATATTGATGCTCTAGAAATACATAAATTTAAAGTAAAACTTATTTCTTTGGTTCCAATAGACTTCAAACGGATTTAATTCAAAGAAAGACATAATCTAATTCATTTTTGAAACCTTAAACCACATTAATATATAGCAAAACCTATTCTTTTCATTTATGAAGCCTTTAAACAAACAAAAAAAGTTGCAATATTTTTATCAAAGGGTTTAGCAGGACATAAAAGGAAGAAGATACAATATAGTTTTAAGCACATGGAGAATATAATGAAAATAAGTTGACAAAATAATAGAGGTAGTGATGAATTCCAAAATTATTGAAATAAATAAATAAATGGTTGATTACTAATAAAAATATAATATGACCATGCTCGGTTCACCCAAAAATTTCTATGACAATATCACATGAAGCATAAAAGTATACACTTCATTCTATAAACTATAGATTTCTTATCAAGAAAAGGAGAAGATGTAGAATTTGGGAAACTTCATGCAATCCGTGCAAGTCCAGCTAATTCCGTTGTTGCTATTGTCATGAACCACAAGATTATAACCTTGCAAAGATATTTCTATAAAACCAAATGCATCATTAAGACAACTACTAAGAAGACTGCATTAATGCTCAAGATAAAATCCTTACTGGCACCTGGCACATGGATGCCTAAAGTTTATGAACAAGGGATAACAGCCTCAAAAAACACAACCTAGAATAATTAAAACTACATATTTCATATGAAATTCCAATTACCTCCAATGACATTGTAGGAGTTGATACTAGTGCCATCAAGTATCCCTAAACAAACATTCCCTCTAGTATGCTCATCCTCAAACCTATCCTTCTCTACTTCCACGGTCTCCTCATCGAACTCCTTCCTCGCATTCTTCCCCTTTGCCTTGTTTACCAAACAGGAAACAAGGAAATTAAAAGAAAACTATTCACGCGATTGAGGGTTGAAGAATAACAGTTCACGAAAGATGGTTTTGCATGCAATTATAATAATTTATAGATGTGAAAAGGGATTAAAATAGGCGTGAACGGTAATTATTATTATTTTCTTTCACTTTTTTTTTGATGAATAGGAAGTTATCTATATTAATTCAAATATAAAGATACATTCACAAAAAAAGGGTGGGTGGTAGAAAGGAACACCCCAAGAGTCACATGGGAAATGCCCAGAAAATTAACAGATAAGGGCGGGTACATGA
>VDFB02301559.1:0-12148 GCA_007258455.2 Sequoia sempervirens | reverse complement strand
CCTCCACAACTTGATGCAAGGTCATTCTCTTAAACTGAGGATTGATTTTGTCCATTGATCATCTTAGCATTCCATATCATGTTCATATCAATTTCATTATCCAAGCTTAAGAAAGGATTGGGAAAGGGCTTCTTTCCATAGAAACACCAATCCAATATGAGATAATTTACTTCATGTTTTTCATGTGCTTATTTAGCTTGTTTTTTTCATTTTGTTTGCATTTAAAAGCATTGTTGTATCATTTCATATGGATGTTGTTATTTACTTTGTTTTAAACTAACATGCTAATGTGTCCTATTTGTTTTGAGCAAAATGCAGATTTCACCATCTACACCTAGTCACAGGGAGAGTTCCTCCTAATTTCTCTCCAAAAGAGAGAAGGGTTCTCATTGAGAAAACCTTTCCTTTCTCATGGATTGCAGGATGGTTGTTCTATATGGGACCAGGCCATGTCATGAGGAAATGTGTGAGGGAAGATGAGACATATAATATATTGCATGCATGTCACAATGAACCTTGTGGAGAGAATTTTGCAGCCAAGAGGACAGCAATGAAGATTCTAAACACAGGTAATTATTGGCCCACACTCCACAAGGATGCAGGGAGATATACAAGTGTGATAGATGCTAGAGGATGGGCCGGCCAACCAAATTTGATGAGATGCCACTTTACCCCCAGGTAGTAATCACTCCATTTGCTAAATGGGAATTGGATTTTGTAGGACCCATTGATCCTCCATCAAATGGAAAATCCTATATCTTGGTTTGCACTGATTATGTGACCAAGTGGGTGGAAGTTAAAGCAATGAAGCGTGCAAGATATAATAAAGTTGCAGAATTTCTTTATGAGGAAATTTTCACTTGTTATGGAGTTCCAAGGGAGATAGTGACTGATCAAGGGACTCAATTCACATCAACCCTTGTTACAGCACTGCTTAATGAATATAATGTGAGGCATAGGAAGTCTACTCCTTATCACCCTCAGGCCAATGGCCAAGTTGAGGTGAAACAATAGGGAAATTGAAGCCATTCTGACCAAAACAGTGGCTATCCATAGGAAGGATTGGGCAAGTAGGCTACCAGAAGTTTTTTGGGCCTATGGGACCACCTGGAAAACAACCACAGGCTTCACTCCTTTTGAATTACTGTATGGGAAGACAACTATGATGCCATTGAATTTGAGCATAAGATTCTTAGGACTACACTAGACTTGGGGATGGACATCTCTGAGGCACAAAAGGCCAGAATTATACAACTAAATAATTTGGATGAGATGAGAAAGACAGCCTTGCACCACACTGAGGTAGTGTAGAATCAAAGGATCAAATGGCATGATAAGTACATAAAGGACAAGAAGCTTTAGCCTGGTGACTGGGCACTCCTTTATGACTCAAGGTATCAAGATAATGCAGGAAAATTACAGACTAGATGGTTGGGACCATACAAAGTTGTGGAAGTATTTCCCAATGGAGCTGTACAACTCACCGCCATTGACCCTGTCAAATTCAAACTTCTGGTCAATGGTCATCGCTTAAGGTTGTATCACAAGCCAGTGTCCAAGGAAGAGTTCACACAATAGTTTAACTAGCACCTAGCCTCTGAACTTCCTGTAGCCAAAGGAAGCGGACCTAGTGTCCCTCCTTCTGACTGATCTAGTACACATGCAACCACTTCATAATAAAGACCTACACTTTTTTGGGAGTCCACTTCTTCATTAATACACCCATCCACCCATCCATCTCAACCTTTCTCTCTCTTCCATCATTCTACCATTACTTCACTTCATTCCATCTCCACTTTCATTAATTGCTCAACCGACTTCTTAAAAGATGATCGGTAATTTCTCAATATTCTTTGCAACAAATCTTCCACGAATTCAGGTACTTGCGCATCAATCTGTTACATCTTAATTATCTTTTAGTATGTTTATTTAATTAATGTACATTAATGTAGATGTTCTCCATAGCATGTAATTATCCCCTGCCCTATTAAATTGGCATTACCACCTTGAATGTGAGTACACATGCCAAAATTTAGGTTGGGGGGGAATGTGAATTACATTTCCACGTGTCAGTTCATGATGGTCCATGTCAACAAAATTTAAATTGAGCTAATTTGAATGATTGAGTGAGGTGAGGCTCGCATGTGTGAGATGACACCAAACCGCCACCATTTTGCTCAATTGTACCCTTCATTTATTATTCCTTACTTCCTTTACTACCTCAGTCATAATCCTAAGTCGCCAAAAAGGTAAAATTCATACGATATGGGCATTGGGAATTCAGCAGCATTGCAAGGAGAAATTTTCCTTTCAAACAAAGATTGTAGGAAGGGAAACCTTGCAAAGTGCTTGCTTAATTGTAGATAGCTGAAACAATGGGAGGTGGGTTAATTAGAAATGAACCCATGGTTCATGATGTATTACTGCAGGATGCACCTTGCCAGGCCGAGTTCAGAAACTGCGGATGGTTAGATTATTTCTTGAAGCTTAATGGTTTTAATGAAGACATTGCGCTGGAATTTGTGCAGACATTTTTTGAAGGAAATGCCACAATAAAAGGGTCAGAGGTAATGGATACTAAAGAGAGGATTGCAGAAATGACAAGTTTTTTCTGTTGATGGTGAAAATTACCCTACTACCATAGATGCAAGGTCAGCTAGGGCTGAATTTACTGAACTTGGTGATCCTCCATTGAATGTGCACAAGCAAGGTGTGAAGAGAACCTTTATGCCTGAGTCGTGGAAGCAAGTAGTTGTTTACATTGTGAAGTACATCACTTGTGAAGGCTGCCAGTTGAACCTACATTTTGTGCACTTCAAACTCCTGAATCATATGAGGCATGGGAGAAGAATGAATGTGACAAAATGTGTTTTATCACCTTCTTTCAATCATGGCGGCCAAGACCCAAAAAGGTAGGGATAATTTTGTTTCCCACCATTGTCTGATCAAATTATTAGTAGATAAATCTCTGCATGATGTGCCTGATATTACTTGGGAGAAATTTTTAAATATTGATCAATTTAGACCAGAGCATTTGCAACCTAGGGTTTTGCCTCAACCTCGTAGGGTCAGTAGGAGAGTGAGAAATGTTGAAGCAACTTCTAGAGCCTCAACTTCTGGTGCAAGCCCTAGTGTAAATCCTCTTGCAACCAAGCAAACTATAGAGATTAGTTCTTCTGAGACAGAACAATCAGACAAAGAAAGTTCCTCTTTATATTTTGATGATGATGTCCCTCTTGGAACCCTAATGCGAACTAGGGCACAAAAGAAAGAGGCAAAAATAAGGAAAGGAAAAGCTAAAAAGAAAACGGCAAAAAAAGAAGCACCAAGCTCTAAGAAACGGAAGGTTGACATTGTTCTTCCTGCAGCCGAAGAAAAACATGAAAGCCCTCCTAGAAAATCAAGACCAGTTGGGCCAGCCACTAGTGTGGCTCCAAAGGGGAGCCTGGGACTCGGGGAACATCACAAGAGGACACACAAGCTCCAATGGGGTAGGTTAACATTGAGGAAAAGGACATTTTTGAGGAAGCGACAAATATAAGGTTGGCAGAGCTTGTTGTCATCATAGAATAGGTTGGGATTCAAGAGTATGATGACAATCAAGAGTTCCTACAGCAAGAGGAAGAGCTCCTACAGCAAGAGCAAGAACCCCTATAGCCAGAATTGGGTGAACAATCAAAATCCCAGCAGTCGGTGCTACATGAAGAGCAATAATCAATGCTAGGAAAAATTTTGGTAGGATTACATAGACCCTCTGATTTTTCATGGAACATGGTAGCCATGAACCTATGGAATGAGATGCAAAGGAGGGAAGAAGAATGGAAAAGGGAGAAACGTAGGCTAAAGGAGGAGATTAAAAAGAAAGATGCAGAGATTGAAGAAAAGAATACAGAAATTGTTTCCTTAAAGGAAAAGGTGGAAAATGTAGTAGTCTTAGTGCCTCATATGTTAGAGTGCAGGACTCCTCCAAGAGTCTATGCTCTATATTTGAAGGAGATGAATCTTTCTTTTAAACTATCAAGGATCATTTCAGGTTTGAATCCTTTCATTGAGACTCCTCTTGAATTTTTCCAAGCTTATCAGATTGCTCCTCTTGAAGTGAAAAACCTATTGTGTGAATTCTATTTGCATAATTATGTTGTGTCCCATGATCATGATTGGAATCCATTGTTGTATGTTAGGGATCTCCAATTGAGGGAATTTATGTCTTGGCTGTAGAATTAAATTAGTTGGGGACAGCAGTTCAAGACTTACAGGCAAATAGAATTCAACACTCCTTTGCTTATCAAGGTTGAATCTAGAAACCCTGGAGACATTTTCTAGGAATGGCACAGATTTTTTTACAGACCAAGCTATAGCAGTAGGATCCTACCTAAGAGAGAAGCAGTTTACAAAGAATATGAGAAGGTAGCATAAACTGTAGGAAAATTTGCAATGGGATATCTGTCACAAAGGTGGAACAGCCTAATTGATTATTTAAAACAAGTTGAACCTCACTCTCTACAGAACTATGAGCTACAGCAGGTAAGAGAATTGATAAATATATACAGCTTGGAAGGATTAAAGGACAATTTTGGCTTCCATTAAATTTTTAGCCACCTATCCTATTATGGCATGTGCCAAATTTAAGGTATTATCAATATGATATAGCAGCAGAGAGGCAAAGATGGAACAGCTTGGAAAGCAAGCAAGGGTTCTATTGGGACTCCAATTCATTCACTACAAGAACTGATGTTAGGTAGCTGGAAGATGCATATTTCAGGGTATTGACTAAGCAAAGGAATAACTCTTCCTATGTTGGAGGACCAGCAAAACCTTAGGTTGGGGGGAGTGATGAGTCCAATTTATGGCTTAATTTTGATAGAGTTTATTATCCATTTGTTGTTTTTGTCATAGACTCTGATACTTGGATGTTGACATTTTCATGTTATTTCCTCAAAACCATAGACGTTGGGCATAGGTTTATCTTTGTAACCTTTAAGTGACATTAACATGATATATGAACTATCTATGTTAATTTTACATGTGGATTAATGAATGTTACTTTAAGATAGTTATAGATATACAATTGTTGTGTGTGCTAATGTTTTCATGTAGATATAATTAGAGCTTGCAAAATTGAGGAAGATTCTGCCAATTGGTCATTTGCCATAAAGTTCAACAAGGTGATCATTCAAAGGTCAATGGAGGGAAGACTCTCAGCGGAGGGAAATTCCTAGTTCAAAACAAAGAATTGTAACTACCTTGTAAATGCTCATAATAGTTTGTTGAGTGAATATAGGAGTTACTGTTGTGCTAGATCTGCATTAAGGCAAACCAGCTTGACCAGATTCCATGCATGCATAACCTCCTTTCCACTTTCTATGCTTTCCATAAAGCGATGTCCTCCTAATCTGTTGGAGTTGATCGCCTTCCTAGGTCTAGTTAGTTAGTAGTTTTTTTCCTTCTATAAATAAGACTCATATGCTCCTTCTTAGAAGGTTGATTGATCTGATGTTGTACTTGCATTCTTAGTTTTTCAATAATACAATTACATTGCTCTATTGTAATCATTTTTTCTCAATGAATAAAATGTAGTTATAAGTTTTTTGCATCTGAGTTTGTCATAAGGGATACTCATCCAAGGGGGGCCACTTGGTGAGCATTCCATCCTTTAGCTTAGTTATTATTTTTCTATTCAACAATAGTTATAAATTTGGCAATTGTTTGTTCCTACAGCCACTAGAATTTCATTCTATGACTATTCCTGCAGCCAAAGCAGACAAATTATTTTCCTATATGCTTGCTATATTTTCATTTATTTCATGCACTTCAGCTTAGTATAGTTGTTGGTTGATGTTCAGTACTTATGTTACTTCTTTCTCAGCATTATGTATTTCTTAAGTTGTAGGATGAATATGGCTACTATGGATTCCTAGTGCACATATTGTGCTAACCCATTTCAAGTCTACGTCCCTGGGTTGACAACTAAATGAACCTTCATAATGATTGAGATAGCTATTCATATTAGATGTCCAATCTCTGAATCATATCTTTAAGGGCTTAATTGTTAAGTCATTGTAGGAGTCCAACATGGCTAACTTGGATCTACAGTTGTATCTCCACCCCAAGATACTCAGTAGTAATAAACAAGTCCCTGTGTGGCTTCTTTTGTGGGGCAAAAGGGCTACACCAAGGGGATCCTATATCACCTTTTCTTTATTTCCTCACGGAGAAAGCATTGAGCAGTCATATAACTAAACTGAAAAACTTGAATCTATGGCAAGGCATTGAAATTACGTATAACATCCCATCCATCACACATCATCTTTTTGCTGATGATACAATTCTACATGAAAGAGTCGCAATGGAAAAAGCAAAGGTTATTAAAATGATTGGAAAAGTATTGGGCTCAAACTGGTCAACAAATAAATCCAGAGAAATCAAATTTTTACTTTATAAATACCCCGAGGGATTGTAGCAGAGAATCTTGATGGAATTGGGCTTAAATCGTGGCCAACTTCCTGCCAAGTATTTGGGTATGGACCCTTCTTTATAGACTCAATAAAATCTAGTTTATGAGAGCCAACAATTAACAAATGTAGCTTACGTATCGATACTTGGAAAGGTTGATGGTTGGCAATGGCAAGGAGAGTAATAATGGTGAAAGTCTTTCTTGCTGCCATTCCCATTTATATGCTTTCCTTCTCGAAGCCCCTAGTAAAGTGGTCAGGAGGTTGAAAGGGATTTAGCGAATGCTATTTAGGGATGGCTCTCATGAGAAGAAAAGCATTCCTTTGTTGTCCTAGGACACGGTTTTAAAATCAAAGGAACGGGGAGGTGCAGGTGTTCAGAATTTAAAAATCCAAAATTGGGCCCTGGGTGCCAAGCTATCTTGGAAAATGTTCAAGAAGCCATAAGCTTTGTGAGCCAAAATCCAAATACTTGGATTCTAATTATCCCAATCGGATTTTAATGATAGTCAACCCCCAAAGAGCCTTGGTTGTTTGGAACTTCATTCTGAGTTGTAGGGGTGTTGTTTGTGATCATTTATCTTGGAAAATTGGTGATGGTACGAAAAAATTGTTCTAGGATGAATTGTGGAATGGTTATCCCACTCTCAAGGAACTTCCTGGCTTGGTAGAGGTAGTTGAACTATCAAAGGAAGATTTTGGTGTACACGTCAGGGATTATTTGGATCTGTGACTGGTCAACAACCAATGGGTTTGGACATGGGAAAGTCTCAACAGGCTTCAAGTGTATGTGACGTTGGTCATCCAAAGCGAACTGGAAAAAAGAAACATCCTAATATTGGATGCTCCAGACAAAATAATATGGTGTACGGCCAAGACGGGGGCCTATTTAGCCAATGCAGGGTACAAAATTTTAAAAAATGACATGGCAATGGTGTCCTAGCCTAAGCAGTTATGCTGGGGGAAAAATGTATTACCAAAAGTGAGGGATTTTTCTTAGACTACCCTACACGAGTGAATTCTTACAGGTGACAAGTTGAATTCAATTGGGATCTTCGGCCCCCATTGGTGCTTTTTTTGTAAACAAATTAATGAAGATGTCCATCACCTTTTCGTTCAATGTGAATTTTCTCAATCTTGTTGGTTAGCCTTTTAGGCCAAGATGGAGTGGCAGGGTCCTCTTCTCAATAATTTGAGGTAGGTATTTGACTCATGTCCCATTTTGCACAAGGGGGTTGCATTTGAAGGGCTTTGGAGTGAGATTCCTACAATGATCATATGGCAGATTTGGAAGGAGTGTAATTCGGGAATCTTTAAGGAGAAGGCCAAGCACCTCCTAGGTCTCATCTCAAAGATTGAAATTGGCATCAGTGAACATCTGAATGGTATGCTCAAGGTGGCAAAGTATAGGTATGTTTTGGCTTGGGATGAAAGGATGTGCAAAATCTAGAGTTTGTTGAACCGACCTAAAGTCCATCTTAAAAAAAGTAGAAAGGGCAGAGACAAGACTAAGTGGCTCCTGCCCCCGAAGGGGAGGCTAAAAAATGAATTTCAATGGGGCCTCTAAAGGTAACCCAGAGCCGTCTAGGGAATATTTTATAATCAAAATGAAGTTGGTAATATTCTAGGGTCTTCCTCAATTAAGTTGTCATGGGGCACCAACAATGTAGTTGAGTATGTGGCTTTATTTGAAGGGGTAAATCTTTGTTTCTCTAAAGGATGAAGTAATGTAGACATAGAAGGTCATTTGAAGGTCATGATCAAAGTCATAGGGGAAATCATACATCGAGTTGGTATTTGAAAATGTGGGTTGACAGAATAAATCATAGCCTAAGGAATGTGTGTGACTTCAAACTGTCACATGTTTACAAAGAGGTGAATAAGGTGGCTGACCTCCTCTCAAAGTAAGGCATCAAGCAAGTCGAGGAAAGGCTTATCTCGAGTAACCTAAACATTTGGTCGGGTCTTGAAGCTATTGTTAATGAAGAATTGATTTATCTAAGGATCTTGGGGAGCGACTTGTACCAAAAGTCTGGCTTTCTGGCAGTTGCAAAAGGATTTATGGTCAATGGCCTTCACTTAGTCTTAGCTCAACTGTTGCACCTCTAAGGATGGGTACATGAAGTGGAGCATGCACAACTACATTGGTATGATAACAAATTTCCTAGAAAGAGAATCGAGCTAGGAATGCAAGGTCCTTTCTTCGTCAGAGTACCAAACTAGAATTATTTTCTAAAGGGGTCTAGCTTTGAATAGTAGGAGCTTCGATGTCCTAGCTACTCACAAGGATGGGGGTGGTTTAAGGGCTGAAATATTTGCTCTATCTAGAAGGAAATTTTGAGGCAAGGGCTGATATCTTTTGGTCGATTTAGGGTGGTGGTATTCACGAGAAATGAAGTCTCTAGATTTCCATTTGTGCCTTTAAATCATCGATGGGGGTGCCCAAGTTGTCATGTTTTTTCAAAATAATGGAGGTGCTGGCAATTTGTAGATTCTATCAACTCTTTGTTGGACATGGGAAAATGGTAGAGGTAATGCTTGAGACTTATGAAGCTCAAATAGGCAGGCTTTTCAACATGGAGGTAGAGGAGACTATTATAGCTATAAAACAAGTGTTAGGGGAATGAAGGTTGTGAGATTCCCACATCCATGATGGTGACTTGTTGGGGCTTATCCTCACAAATGTGGCTCACTCTACCAAGAGAAAAATTTATGCGTTGGTTGTGGCTCATCTATTGAAAAACCCTCATGTTGAAGCGGCTCATTTAATGATCTATGCCTCAGACATTTTTCCAAACATGGGGATTGTATGTGATGTGGTAGAACTGGAGAAAGTGCACATCAAAAATGAAGTAGCAGAAGTAGTAGACAAGTTTAGGGAGGCTACTGATGCAAAAAAACCTACAACTCTTTCTAGACCATGTGATTGATAACAAAGGTGTCTTGGAAGACTTCTAGATAAGAAGGTTGACAGAGCTAGGTGCAAGTCTGATAGGACTTCTATGAATGTAATTGAGAAAGCCATGTAAATTTCTTTTTTTCAATTAAATTAAAGAGTACTACCCTCTCTAGTAGTAATTTGCCTATATATATATTTGAGGAAAAAGCTTTTTTTTTATATTGATGCTCTAGAAATACATAAATTTAAAGTAAAACTTATTTCTTTGGTTCCAATAGACTTCAAACGGATTTAATTCAAAGAAAGACATAATCTAATTCATTTTTGAAACCTTAAACCACATTAATATATAGCAAAACCTATTCTTTTCATTTATGAAGCCTTTAAACAAACAAAAAAAGTTGCAATATTTTTATCAAAGGGTTTAGCAGGACATAAAAGGAAGAAGATACAATATAGTTTTAAGCACATGGAGAATATAATGAAAATAAGTTGACAAAATAATAGAGGTAGTGATGAATTCCAAAATTATTGAAATAAATAAATAAATGGTTGATTACTAATAAAAATATAATATGACCATGCTCGGTTCACCCAAAAATTTCTATGACAATATCACATGAAGCATAAAAGTATACACTTCATTCTATAAACTATAGATTTCTTATCAAGAAAAGGAGAAGATGTAGAATTTGGGAAACTTCATGCAATCCGTGCAAGTCCAGCTAATTCCGTTGTTGCTATTGTCATGAACCACAAGATTATAACCTTGCAAAGATATTTCTATAAAACCAAATGCATCATTAAGACAACTACTAAGAAGACTGCATTAATGCTCAAGATAAAATCCTTACTGGCACCTGGCACATGGATGCCTAAAGTTTATGAACAAGGGATAACAGCCTCAAAAAACACAACCTAGAATAATTAAAACTACATATTTCATATGAAATTCCAATTACCTCCAATGACATTGTAGGAGTTGATACTAGTGCCATCAAGTATCCCTAAATAGACATTCCCTTTAGTATGCTCATCCTCAAACCTATCCTTCTCTACTTCCACGGTCTCCTCATCGAACTCCTTCCTCGCATTCTTCCCCTTTGCCTTGTTTACCAAACAGGAAACAAGGAAATTAAAAGAAAACTATTCACGCGATTGAGGGTTGAAGAATAACAGTTCACGAAAGATGGTTTTGCATGCAATTATAATAATTTATAGATGTGAAAAGGGATTAAAATAGGCGTGAACGGTAATTATTATTATTTTCTTTCACTTTTTTTTTGATGAATAGGAAGTTATCTATATTAATTCAAATATAAAGATACATTCACAAAAAAAGGGTGGGTGGTAGAAAGGAACACCCCAAGAGTCACATGGGAAATGCCCAGAAAATTAAATGATATACGGTACATGCAGTTATCACACTTTTGTGGCTAAATGGGAAAAAAATGGGGAAACACATAACGCGAGCGCGTTATAATGTGAGCGCATTATGTGCTTTTAAAAAAAAAAAAAAAAAGTGAAATGTGTATCATTTTCTTTTCAATTGCTTTCGGCCTTTGCCTCGTAATAAACCCCTATTTCGCCTATTCTAGGAGGGAAGGCTGACTTCTTACACTACCAAGAATGCTGACGGTTCATACTTGCTGCGATGACAGTGATGAGGTGGGGTATTTTTTGCACGGTTTGGTTTGAACGTTTGTTTCAGGCGATTTGATTGTTTTTTAATCTATAGAAATCCCACAAATCCTCAACAAGAAGAGGAGGTAAATCCTCAACAGCAAAATCCTCAACAAAATCAACCTCCCCACCATTCTCTCAATTCCCTCCTGGCACTCAAGAAAATTTGAGTGAAATTGAGAACAATAGAAAACAACTTGAGGATCTTATCAGTAGGTTGAGTGATCCAAATGCTTCAACCACATAAAGAATGCTTCTAGCAAATTCATTGAAAGACATGTTAAAAAATGTAGATGCAATCACCCAACAAATATTTGGATGGCAAGATAGGAGGCAGACAACTAGGGCATATTATGTAGACAAATTATCATATAAACAAGTAAAAGATTTAAAAATTACTAAAGGTGATTTGTGCTCTTTATTCACTAACCCTAAACAAATCAAAATCTGCACTTCAATGCAAAGATATTTCCTATTCATTGGTGCCACCACCAAGAGATTAAGAACCATTTTTATGAAAGATGGTATATGGTCTTTGATTACCCACCGTGCAATAATTGTGAAGTCCCCCAATATTTTCTTAGGAAACTATACAATGAGTTTGTATTGAACCAAATCCCAAATTATTTTGATATGAGGGAGTTCCAAGGGAGAGGTGGGGGGTTAGCTCAGGATAGGCCTGGTGCACAGCCAGATCCTACGCGGCAAGGGAGACGACCTCTCGCTAGGCCGCCTCGTGAGCAGATTGTGATGCCTGTCGTTGCGAAGGAGAGTGATGACATAGAGACATTGCAAGCGATCAAAACTTTGACCCGAAGTGTCATCCATCACACTATCCCTATTGTACAGTGACATCCAGGGGAGTCTTTAGGTGGTGGCCTTCGAACCCATGTATGTCAATCTTGCGGGGCGACTTGTTCGTATGACCCTACCAGCACTCAAGAGGGTGCTACGTAAGATCCATATGCTACTATGCAGCCTAATCCATATGCATCTACGGGGATGGAGAGGACGGCTAACATTTTGCATGATGCATATGGCATTGACACTCAGGTAAAATTCAGCATGTTCATTGAATTTAATTTATTAAATTTTGATTGTGAAATGCAAGATT
>VDFB02301558.1:0-10771 GCA_007258455.2 Sequoia sempervirens | reverse complement strand
ATACTGTCAGTGATTTAGATTGAGACCAGATGTGTCTAGTTAATGACATGGTGTCATCAGTATTAACTAATTATGCATGAACTAGGAGATTCTTTATTCCCATGATTAAAAGAAAGAACTTGAATAAGAGGCAGTTGCTAGTCCCAGGAATGTTACATCTAATTGGTCAATTAGTTCAATATAAGTGTGTTATCAATTTTGTATGGAATCTTGTTTATTTTATTTAAATCTTGAGGTCAAACCGAGACAAGAGTATTCATAGGTCAATAGAGTTTCCAATTCGAGTGAAAGGGTGGGTGAACATACGACACCACTTCATAGAAAGTGGATTTGATTTATTATATATATATATATAATGAAAAATATCTGGCAAAAGTAAGTATACATGCCACTGTGTACACTTTGTTGGTTCACTGTGAGCCAGTATTACATAGCTAGTAGGGAGTGCCATGCATGTTAGGTAGGTATCCAATGTATGGAAATACTAATAATGTAGGACACAAAACCATGCCTAGGTAGGCATTATATTAGAGGTTTTCCATACCAAAATCTTCATTGAAAGGTAGGGCCATCTTACCAGTTAGGAAGATGTGCAAGGGACCACATTAAGTCTATGGTTAGTGGAAAATCACTTAGGTGATTCTCTCCCTCATGTAGTCGGAAGCTGAAGCTTGTGAAATAGAAGAGGATGAAGATGCATGTTCCAGATGTGGACATCTTGACCATTATACTCTTGTAACATTAAGCTCTTGTAATCTATGAATTTGTAATTATGATCTTGAATCTACTTGTAAATTGTATTTGAAAGATGAATTCATTACTTGGGATTATGTAATGATACTCGTATTATGCATTATAAAATTAAATGGGTTTATTTCAAATATGCAAATGTGTTATTGAAAAGGAAAATTTTGTTTTCATGTATTTGTGTACTTGAAATTTTCATATTATGAGTTAAAAAATTGGTGAAATCAATAGGGTACAAACTTTGAGTATGTTACAATCAAACCCTGATAGGAGAGACCTTTCCAAATCCCTATAGTCTATTGCATATCATGTAGGATCAATGCGTACACAATTTAATTTTTGGTCCAATAAGGGGGAGGAAAAAAATAATTTTATGCAAATAAAATTTTGTATGAGCAAGTGAAGAAAGAGAAAATTACCAAATCCGACTTGTGTGCCCTCTTCACAGACCCATGAAACAATCAACCTTTATCAGTTACATGTATGAGGTTCCCCATCCATTGGTGCCACCACGAAGGAATACAAAATAATTTTTGGGATAGGTGGTGGATGGTTTTTGACCAACCTACGTGCAATAAGTATGAGGTGCCATAGTAATTTTTAAGGAAACTCTATTGTGAGTTTGTCCTTAGTAAGATTCTAAATAATTTTGACTATCTAGATTTACAGGGTAGAGGTGAGGGCTCCACAACTGGCACTAAGACCCTTGGCTAGACCTGTGCTAGAGCATGTGACTATTCCTTTTGTTGTGAAGGACAGTATCAAGGTGGACACCTTGGACTTGATTATCTCACTCACTCAAATGCTTGTATAGTATGTGAGGTCTCTAGTAGAGTCTGATGTGGGTGATTCTTATAGACCCAAAGTTTCAGCCCACTTTTGTGACTCTTGTGATGTTGTTTGCACATATAGTCATGAGGGTACTCAAGGTGCAGCTATGTAGGATACATCAACTGCATAATAGATGGCTATGATAGATGCCTTGTTGTATGAAATATTTGGAATTGATACTTAGGTAAATTTCAACAAGTTCATTTAATTTTGTTTATTAAATTTTATTTTGAAATGTAAGAATAACTAAATTAGTCGAATTATTATGATGAAAATCTAGGGTCGGAGTGTTGATGATACTTGCATTGTTCCCCCATGTTAGCAAATGAATTGACCAATATTATCAACAACTCTGGAAAGATCACAATTTCATTTGTGATTTTCCTCTAAATTATTATCAAGGTACAACTCTCTTTGCATTGTTACTATCTTTTATAAAGTTTTCTTTTGACTAGAAAGTAGATAAAGGCAATCAAACACTAATTCATAAGTATGAAATCAGTGTGATAAATTGAAATAAACCATTACCACTAAGCACAAAGACTCGAGACAATAATAGTGAATGAATATAATACCAAGGAATTGATTTTAATCACAAATAAATGAACATAATATCAAGAAATAATTTCATGTACAAAGAATAAATCTCAGTTATTATTTTCAACCAAACTTGACTTTATTCTATAACACACTATATCCATAATCCTCAATTCAAAGATTAAGAATAATATGAAATCATAGATACAACTCCAAAATTATTCCTTCTTCCCTCTAATACATCACAGTGCACATTGAAAGAAATTTGGAACCTCCATGAGTCATTCAAATTAGATTTTTTAAGGAAGCCCTAATCTTGGATCTTCGCAGTTAAAGTAAAGGTCATTGGATCAAGTGACAGTTTCTCGCCAACTAATTTCCCACTTAGGGAGGTTGACAAACAAAGAATACTAATGATTAAGAATAATCATCATTACATTGCCTCTTTGATATGATTTTGACAAACTGCTCAAGCATTTCTTGCTGGAAATCTCGCCCCATGTCTTGACGTACATGCAAATAGTACAACTCCTAGAGCTTGTAGTAAATCAAATATGTATATCATCATAACCTTATACGTGTGAACCATCTAGAAGAAGGGACAACTTGAAATTTCAAATAGTGAAGCTAACACTAGTAGAATTTGGAAAATAAATGACTACGTGACTAAAAAATTTAGTCACAACAACTAAAAATGACTAAATTCTTCTATTTTTTTGCAAATCAACTATAAATGAGTAAATAAATGACTAATTTGTTCGTCGACTAAAAAATTATTTAGTCATACAAATAAAAATGACTAAATAGTTAGTCATTTATTTAGCAAATCATTTAAGGAATCAAGAATCAATAGCCTGCCAAAATACTCTACTAAACATACTCTAGAAATTTCATCAAAATCTTATTTTTAGGTGTAGCCCACCAAAATAGAGTTTTCATTTTAATAAACATACTCTAAAACCTTTGTTGAAACCTTATTTTCAAGTGTAGCCTACCAAAATGGAGAAGTGCTTCAGTAAAAAATGATAGAGAATGGTAAGAAGATGTGTGTGATAGGAGGCATAAGATTCATTGTTGCTTATCTCATTCCTACTCTGCTCAATAAGGGTTACATTGTTTGTGCTACTATTTGTAATCCAGCTATTTAATTGGCATATATTTGCATAATCTCAAATTCCTTCAGAGGCTTTTGAAGTATCAATGTATCCTATATAGGGTTTAGAATGATTTCTTTTAATTTAAAAAAATAAATAAATTATGTATTTTCCTATGATTAGATAATGTGGAGATCTCCTAAATCTGCCCTAGCTCACTGTCCTCTTTGGTACTATATTCATTACTCCAGCTGCTAGGGTTTTTCATGTGACATATTTAATATCTTCATGACAGTGGCTTTTAAATAGATCTCAGTCTTTGCTTTAATATTTATCATAGTAACCCTTGAGTTCCATAATCCACCTTCAATCTCTTCTAAGAACATTGTCTTAAGCTAGACTGCATAGTATGCATATAAAGCAAGTCCTTCATACCTACCATTGTTCCAAACCACCACTCACTGCCTTGCTGAAAATGCTATCTCCATAAGTACAATAGCATGTTTTAAAATCATGGTTGCCAATGATTGACCATTAAGGTCACTACTTTCATCAAGATACAATGAGATTTTTTTCTTCAAACTCAAGGCATTATGCAAGATTTAACATTGTGAATTGTTTGTTATGTAGGGTTTTATTTTCTAGCACATTTACTGCTTTGTTAATTTCCTTTAAGACTGTATATTGCACCCTTAGCTACAATCTCAAATAGCTCACTCACTGTCACTTGAAGATTCCTTTCATGAGCATCCTTTTAGAAAATCAAACTATTCCCTATAGACTTCCTACTTAGTACATAGGACTCATTGTTTCATGGTATTGTGGGTTTTAAGATCCTTCAACCTTATTGTCACTACTTCAAAGTCCATAAGGTATTATTCACTATTCTCCCATCTTTGATGAGTCTCAAAACACTACTCAAACATGCAATCCACTACCTCCATTATACAATGGCTAAGAAGAAACATTGAACTTGTGATTACCACTGTTACTTCATTTGGATATTAATTCCCTAATTGCATTTTCCCTATCTAACACTGTCAATAACATTTGAAAAATCCTTAAGGTTATCAAGGGGGTAAGGAAACTCACTATTAAAATCTCCACTTTACTATGCAAGGTTTGAGCTTTATTATTTTGTCACTGCTCAGCCTCTTTTTGACTGTCACACCTCAAGTGACTATCATTCTTCTTATCATAGATTGCATTTATAAATGTCACTGAGTAACATAGTGTGCTTGTTATTGGCTACAATATTTAGATTGCAAGATTTTGTTATTGGCTACAATGTCTCAATATTTTTGGTATTGCAACCTCATTAATCCTCTAGAGTTATGGTTTATATTTCTATGGAGGCCTATGGTTTGTACCCTAGCCATGCTCTTACCAATACTTTTGTTGGTATTAAAAAATAACCTTAAATCTTGGGTTAGAAAATTAGTTGTCTTGACAGGGTGTGGTATGATCTTGGATTGTATCCTAGAGTGTGTGGGAAGCTTGTGTTTGATCATTAAGGTATGTAAACCTGATCAAGGAAATGTATCCTATATAGCATGGGTCTTGCTTTGATACTTCCCATAATGGTTATTAGCAAATCACATTATTATAGTTTGTGGTAACTCAAGATTGCATTCAAGTATGTAACAATATTGGTCTGTAGTTTAAGCTGTACACTTTTAAGTAACATTCATAAGGTTTAGAAAATCTTGATCACTCTCTAGAATAGCCCATTAAACATGGGTTGTGCTTGAATGCACTACATAATTGATATAACACAACCAATCTGCATATCAACCTGAGTTATAGGCTCTTTATTGCAACAAGAGGTAATCACTATTGGATCATGCTATCATTACATTGTAACCTGTTAAACTTGATTCAACCTGAATGCACCCAATGATGATTGACACCTAATTGTGATGATAATGATTGATTTGTACATGAATTGTGCTCATATGAGTGCCTCCATTCCTATCACAACATAGGTACATTAAACTTGGGTCACACATGAATGCATCATGTATTTTTTATAGCACAACTGTGCCACATGACCAATAGAGTTATGGATCACATAATCAAAGTCACAAGAATTTGTTCCTCAGTTGTGCTCTTATGGTGATTCCATTACCATTACAACATAACCCTTTGGACTTATATTGCTCAAATCCTTACATTGCTTATTTTCTCTTTGGATGGATGGCAATTCAATGGCGGGGATTTGTATGCAGGTCATGCTCATATAAGTGCCTTCGTCACCATTACACAATAGTACATTGGAATTTCCTTTCTTGAACCTTTAGTTCATTTTTTATTGTTAGGGTTTCTTAGTGATTATTCCATTTCCACGTGGCATATTGATAAAAGAAACCAAGTAAAAATTATCCTATTTTTAGTTAACTCCTGCTAACATACTTTTGGAATAAATGTTTGACTGCATTTCTTTGAGTGTGAAGAATTTTGTTTTATGAGCTTATAATACATTCATTGAGAGCTGTAGTAGAAATCTTCTTATGCTGAAACCCATCATCTAAACTTGCTTTAAGCTACATTTAGGAGGCTTCATGGATTTTTTGTGATTTATATAGCTTTTTTTTTCAATAGTAAATGACATCGGACTCTTTCTGAAACTGAAATGATTTATTAATTATGGTTTTATGATGATTAAATTTTTTATTTAGAAGGGGTTAATATGTGGCATTTTTATGTGTAGGAAGAATAGATTGTGATGCAACATTCGAGTATGGATGGTTCAGGAAAACTTGGGTTGCTATTAGTGGCATAACTAGGTTGGAGAGTACTTTCAACCAGTCTAAAACACTTTCAAGTGTTGGGTGTTTTCACTTGAAAGCAGAAACTAAGTATAGGAATACAAATGTCAGTGGACAAAGAAAATCATAAATCTGATTATCCAGTTTTTGATCAAATTTGAGGTCGTGAATATCAAACAGAGAAATTTCATACATTCTAAAGATAAAATCATAAATCTGCTTGGTCCAATTTGAGGTCCAATTGTAAGGATTTGTCTTTTTAATTGTACTTTTTGACAATTGGCTTGATACAAACTATCTATGCTTCCAAATTTTCATGTATGTTTAGCAGGGCACTTGTAACTACAATATATGACAAAAAATCCCTATTGTTATGCTTTGATGGATGTCCCATGATCAAGGTCTATATATAAAAATGTTGCTTTATATACTGGGTGGTTAGGTGTTCTATGGTGTTATAAAAGTTAAGATTTTCCTTTTGTTGATTTTTAAATAACAGTCTTATCTTTCGGCCAGGATTTCTGCTACAATCTCTCTTTTTGTTGTCTTTTCAGTAGTGCTTGATTTATAGATTTCAATTGTTGGCAGCTATGCCACATCTTGCTTATATATTTGTGATTTACACTTTAATTGTAGTGCTAAAAGATCCATATATTTACATCTTGTTAATTTTGAATTGGTTTAGTGGGAAGTCTCACATGCCTTATTTGCATAAGTGACTTGAGTTTGATACATATGTATTTGTTTTGGAAAATTTATGGCATTTACTTGTTGGAATTATGTGCCTCAAATTCACCAGTGGGCCCCCAACTTGGTCATCATCTAGTCAAATTACACCAAGTGAGAACTCAAGCCTTTACAGCCATCCTGCGGTGTTTCATGGAGTGACTGGCAGTTGAGCGATACTTACCACTACCCCGCAGAGGTATTAGATTGAGCTTGTGGTAGTTTGATGTTACCACCACCCTGCGGTGCTTCCATGTTGACTAGTGTGGTATAGCGATGGTTATTGCTACCCCGCGACAATGGTTGAAGGTATCTTGCGGTGGTATGGTATAGTCATCACCACACTACGATGGTGTACAAGGCTTGGTGTGGTAGAGCAGCAGATACCACCATATTGTGATGGGCTAGTTTGTGTATAGCGGTGTAGCGGTGGACAATGGATGTCTTTGGCGAGACAGTGAGTTATTGACAATTAAACGGTTAATGATGCAATTGAATCTATAGAGATGGTTGTTGTGCAATAAGATTTTACTTATTGCTTTTAGTATTTTGATTGTATTCTTTTGTTTTAATCATTTATATATTGGTCTCCTTTTTGTTGGCTTTGATGACTTGTAATGATTATTCTATTGGATTTGAAAGAACTTCCTCATCCAAATCTCCAATTCACACACAAGCAGGAAGGACACTTTCAAAGGTTGAGGAGTTGGAATTTACACCCACTAGTTGCATTTTCTTACATATTTGATTTCTTGTTTCATGTGCCTCCAGATAGGTGCACCAGATCCTTGAATGGGATTATCACAGATTTATTTAGCAGGAAAAAGAGACTAATTCTATATGATTTTGCTGCATAATTCATCCCAATGCTGACAACAATCAATCTCAGCTTTGCAAAATACACAACATCATTAACTAATAATTTCTTAAAAAAATGTTAGGATGCACCCTTCCAAGGGACAAACCTCTCCAAATTTTCCAAGTTGTATGCTCTTAGAATTTTCCTACCAATTTTTTTTATCTCGTTAAGGTTTTTTTAAGTCCCCAAAGGTTGTCTTAGAGTATTTTTCGAGTTGTCTCTTAAGCAGTCACCATGAAACATGGGATACAACTTGTTCACACTGCCCAAACTATTTTGGTGCAAGATTGCATGACACACCCAATCTTGTAAACTTTAGATTATTTATTGCAAACTGAATTTGTTCTTTATGTTAGATAGCAACTTTGTTAACATTAAGATGGTTCTCAAATTCCTCTTTTTAATGGAGTGAAATTTGATAGAGCATGCTAAATAGAAAATTAGGGACCAACAGAGATTACTATTTATGGAGAATGGACTTGGTGTTCAATATCAAAATAAAGTATCTTAAGAATATTTAGGATGTTTTCTTAATAATATTGTACTCATCTATTAGTTTCATAAAATCAATGAAACCTACCATGCACCACTAACTTCATTCTAACTTTTCAGTTTTCAAAATAAAAGAATTCATAATTTTACTATAGAAGGGAAGGTGGTGAGAATGCAATTTTCACAACATCATAAACCTTGTCATACATTAGGCATGGTGGATGTGAATTAGAGACATCTACGTGGGAAGATAAAATCAATCCCTAGATAATTTTGTTTAGATTATTTAACTATTACAAGGAGAGTCCATAGGGAAGGAGAACCAATCAACAATAGATATGAATTTAAGTAGTACAAACTAACTTCAAAGAAAGCTATTCGTTTCCATCCTAACATAGGAGATAATAGTTGATTGGTATTCAACCAAGATTTAGTTTTTTGGAAAAAAGGTTAAGGAGAAACAAATCCCTATAATAAAAATGGAGGTTTGTTAAATTTGTATCTGTTGTGTCAACATTACTATACACTTTGAGTTTAGCTTAAAATTGTGTGTTCTAAGGTAAGCAAGACAAGGGAGTGCATATCAACATTCACCACTTATGAATTTCTAAGCAAGTTAGTCATTTCTATATTATCTAAAGTGACAGTATCTAATTACAACTTAACCAAAATGTACTTCCTTTTAAAAACAAAGATTAAGGAAGACAACACACTACATTTCTAAGTGCTTCATTTCCAATCAAAATTCAATCAAATCCCTCAGTATTTTTTTTAATCAAGCACATTGAATTTGAAATCTTAGAAAAATAAATGATGGATTATGTTGATGAAATGTTTTGATTTTAATCAAGCATTAACTTTGTTTTTCAATAAGAAAGAGATTTCTACCTATTGGTTGACATAATGCTTCGATTGACATGTTTTGTATATTTGTGTTTTCTTAATCAACTTATATATAATTCTTTATTGACTAACCATTGCACCTCTTTGATACAAATTCTAGTTTATACTTCTCATATAATTACGATGGATATTCTCATGATCAATTTCCAACTTCCTTACCCAAATGTTGCAATAATTCATAAAAAATCATGCACAACTCTCTTTTCCTCCCCCATCGCTATCATTCCCCTATTTCCATAATCAACATCTATTTCCACAATCAACATCTGACATTCCATTGTGAAGAGAGGAGGAAGATGTCCATAGCTTGAATTGAACTTCCCTTCCCATAGGGGAAGATCGAGTGAAAACGCCTATACATACCCATTTTCCTTCTTTCACCTTCGTCTAAGGGCAGAGTCCACAATCCTTCCACAAATTTGGATGAATGATATCGAAAGAAAATTTTATACCAAAGCACATGATCGCTGCCTCATTGGATGAAATCCCCTCTGAAAAGGTAAAATTCTTCTCCAGTCCTTGTGAGTCAACCAAAGTGAGACCAGGAAAGGTACAAGACTTCACAATCGCTTTCGCGCCAGGCGCTGCCCACATTATACATTCTGATGGTTGTTTCTACAATACGTATACGATATAATCAACCAATAAACACTTATTACATTATAATGAGTTTAACTATCTAAAAACATTTATTACATTCTGATGGCGAGGTTCAAATCTTGATATGTGACATGGTTCTAAGGACGAGAATCTCCTCAAACTCTCCATATGCTTCAGAATTTGTATAGCTGGAAACCTCCTCCAAGTATTTGCTATCAACATGTCCAATGACCTGTAATTTTCTAACCCTTCTATTTTTTTAAGCTCCCCATAGTCCCATAGAACCAGTTGCTTTAGCTCTACCAGATCACAATTACTGTTTATGATTTTCAAATTTGGACAACTGATCAAATAAAATATCTTAACTGGTATTGGCAAGCTATTGATCTCTACTAAGTGGTGATTGAAGCCAAGTGCTATATTTTCCATGTTGGGGCAACAATGTTGAGAGATTGATATCCTAGACATAGCACAACCCCATAGTATTATATATCTGAGACTACACAATGAAGAAGGAAAACACCCTGACTAGATAACCAATTCTATGAGGACGCAATGGTCAATATTGAGATATTGAAGGCTCTAAGCTGCGTAAATGTTTTTGACAGGAAGGTGAGCTCAGAGCATTCTCTGAAATATAGGCCCTGCAGATTTGTCAAATTGTCAAACTTCCTAGGCGGGGATGTCAGCTTACAACATCCATTAACTCAAGGTGCTATAGCGATTGTTGACTACAAAAATCTTCTAGTAGATCTTCGATCCCACTGCATTCTGTCAAATATAGATGCCGCAAATTTTTCAAATCACTGAACTTGACAGACAACGTTTTTAACTTGTGGCATCAACTTAACTTGAGGTGTTCTAGCGATTGCAGATGAAAAAACTATTTTGGTAGAGATTAAATAGGAGCTCCATCGAAGTCAAAGGATATCCTTTTCAAATGCTTTAGAAATCCTATTGACCTCAAAGATCTCTGGAAACTTCCAGCATCAATAATTTTCAGCTCTCTCAACTGAACAGGAGGCTGCAACCACATTCTTTTTTAATTAGGCAAGATTGTTCAACAAGTGTAAGAGATTTAATGACTGATTGCATAGATAACAGTTAAGAAAAGAAATATACTTACATTGGCAGTCTCACTCCAGAGTTTTTCTAATTTGGAAGCCTCACGAAGCTCTAAAAATCTCAACTTCTTCAATGAAATCCATGACTGA
>VDFB02301557.1:0-26503 GCA_007258455.2 Sequoia sempervirens | reverse complement strand
TGGGTATTGATGCTTGACTACCCTGAGAAGTGAGTGTTGTGGAGGGGAGCCAATGGGTTCAAGCATGTAACCATTTAGTAAAAATAAGTGTAGCTAAACTTGTCTAACTGGGGACTCAACAAATATAGTCTTTCATATCTATAGGATTGTGCTTGTCTTTGGTTACAAAACACATTACATGATTAAAAACATTGGAAAAAAAACATTGAACATTAGCATTAAATCACAAACCCTCTAGGAGAAGCAAATATCCTTGAATGAATTCACATGCTATTGTTTGCCCTTGGGATTCTCATCCTTAGAGGCTTCTAAGCATTTGGATTTCATCTCAATTTGCTCCTACTAAGCTCAACATTAGGAAACTTTTACCTTGATTTTCTAGATTTCCACATAATGGACTTTGTGGGATGAAATATAATTAAGACATTGGACATCTAGTTTCAAAAATCTAATCAAGAGTGTGTTTGTAAAAATAACTCATTAAGCAAAGTGAAACAATTGGACCCCACAAGTGTGCTTGGCATCTTTTGGTCATATGGTTTTTATGCAAACTTGGTCTTTTGGTCCTGTTAACAATGTCCTTCTTAGGTTCATTTAGGATCAAAATCAAACACATCATCCATCCCAAACATCTATCAAAACCCATCCCACTAAACAACTTTACAGCTTTGAAAACATCATTCTAGACTTGGGTAAAACATCAAACAATCAAAATCGCCTTATTTAGTTAGGAGTGTGGGAATGCATCCTTTCTCATGCCTCTAGTTAAATCAATGCTCCTTTGAATGAGTTCATTTTGAGATAACATCTAACATCTTAGAATTTTCAAGTTCATTATCTAATCAAAATCAAATCTTAAAAAGTCTAGCATTGATCCAAAGTTCCTAAATGTTCAATGCCCATATCATTCACCCATTTTATCCTTCATCTCATTAGTGGTCTTCAACAACTTAGAGGTTCACTTTTGTAATAGGGTCAAAACATAAGAAGAACATGGAATATAAAATTAATCCATACATCATGAGCAGCCTAAACAAACCAAATTATCAAAGCCTTACAATGCCAATTGATTATCAACACTCACATTTATACAATCCATACATAGGATCATTATCTCCTACAAACCTCAATGGTACAACAAATATGAGTATGCCCAATCTAAATTTTGGAACACCTTTTATAATGGTAGATTTAAATCCAATTCCAAACTTACAAATCTATCAACGAAACACTCTGGTTGTGCCCATAAAAGGATATAAAAATCACAGTAAAACCTTTCCTGTGAATTGGACATTCCAACAGCTAACTAATATCTCTCTATGGACGTTCATTTACTTGTCAAACCAGGGGACGTATACTTTTAATGGTGCAGCATAATATATGCACTAAGAACTGGTTTTGGTCAAAACTTTAGCAGAAATAAATACTGGAAAGGAATTCTATCTATGCTACAGGAAAGTAATGTAAACTTCTTTAACTCAACTACAATCTAATTAAAACAAAAACCATAACAGCTATGACTAAAACACAAACTGTGAACTGGTCTTATGCTACAGGAACAGGCATAGGGATTGATTCCCTATGTTGCAGGAGCATTACAAGACTGAGTTTATATGAAAACTTCAAAGATGAAAGCTAACTGAAGATCAACAGAAAAGAACGGCTACCTAACTAGCTACACATACTCATATAGTGGTCGCCTAGCAAGCATCACTCCATCGACACGCAGGCAGGTTGAACTCAATCACTAACTCTTATTACATGAAAAAGATGGTATACATATATCTTGTCATATGGAAAACTAACAACAAACTCGGGTTTCTTGTCAAATAGATTCTGTCTTTCATTATCATATTAATTCTTACATGATTTTACTACTCTGTTTCTATCTTACTCTAACTATCATCACCCTTCTCACTCACACAGGAGGAGAACTTTATTTAAAAATCAAGAGAGCAACTGACTAACTAACTTGCACGCAAGAAAGACGCGGGAAGCGCAAAAGCGTATCCCACCAAAGCATGAACAAACTTCATAAATGAATTTATACATTCAACCCGATCCAGAGAGAATCTAGCTCTCCACTCTTTCTAGATTGATTGTCATTAAAAATCTTTCCCAATGGTTTCGGTCAAAGAGTCTTCGCCATAGCTTCCTTGAAGTCATGCAGGAAATAGACTTTACTGCAAGGCCGAGATCGGCTGCGCTCAACTCGATCATTCTTCAACAACCTGTGAAACAAAAGGTAACAGATGTGAAAGAAAAGGCGTATGGCACATACACAATATTAGTTCAATAATCACACATTTAAATCTATTTCATCATTCAAAAATTCTATCCGATATACCAGTCATTTTAGGGAGTCAATAGGATAATAAATGTAGTCAAGTCAACACAATAAGCTATAGGAATATGAAAATATTTTGCTACAAGATACCCCAATAAAAGGTTTCAACAGAGTTTAAACAACCACAAAATAACAAAAGTAAAGATATTAAAATTCCATGATATTATCCAAATTATGAGCACATTTTAAGCTCATCATTCTGCCCCCTACTTAGCGCAATGCTCATCCTCCAGCATTAACTTTCTTGGTAGTTTCTCTGAAATCAGTGGTTGCGGCATGAATCTGAAATGGATTTCCAAACCTGTAATAAAATCCTCTAAGAGTCTGCCACCTCTCATACCTAAGAGCTTTTGAATTGTCATTAAGATTGGTAGCCCGGTGAGGATAAAGGGGCCACATTAGCACAGGAGGTCTGAATGTTAATAGAAACCATAGTTCAAATCTCTTTTGAAGTCCCAACTGTATATATCTACTTGATTGTTTAAGAGCTACTGTGAAATTTAGGGGACTGTGAGGTTCGGACCTTCTTAGCCCAGCAGTTAATCTTTCCCACCTTTTCTCACTTCTCGTGTATGCCAGTCTCCAAAATGGATATGACTATTCCTGAAATTCATCATATACTTGTTTCCTGAGATCAAATATTTTCTCTCTGGCTGTAGTATTATTAATGCCATATGTTAGAGTAAACCAGGTTTTCAACATTCCATGGGGGTTTGAACTTTGAGAGTGTAATTGAACAGGCTCATTTCTCTCAGCTTCCTCATATATTTCCCATTGCTTGCCATAATTCGCTTCATTTGCTGCTCATAACATAAATGATCTCAACTAGATATCACCAATATACAGAAGAGGGTTCCATTTTGTTTCAGATGGAATTAAAAATCCATGTAAATAAAATTCACATAGAGAATTTCTTAACCAATTAGGGGCTGCTTGCTATGCTTCGTAACATTCTTTAGTAGTGTGAATGATAGGATCTTGATTTCTGGAAATTCTCATTAGTTGGAACCATAAGAACTGTTCCTTAAGGCACAGAGCATAAACTCTAGGTGGTGGTCTGCATTTCATAATCTGACCAGTTACTTTTAACATTTCATCCATTTTTTCTTTTAACTCAACAATTTCCTATATCTAACTCTCAATTTCCTTTTTTAGTTTCTTCCTTTCTACCTCCCATAGACTTTGTTGCATGTCAGTCTGGGCTATGTGCCAGAAAGTCAGAGTTTGCAATGTAACTGTTTCCTAGTTAGCTTTGACATATTCCATAAACTCAATCAAAAATGTCTTCTTATAAACAACATTGGCTTTACAAATTGTAGGGTGAAATATAGTTTCACTAGGCACATTCAATTGTTCAGTCTATTCATGCTCTTGCTGCAAGATGAATTCTTGTTGCTGCAGTGGAGAAGACTGTGTTTCTTTCAAAAATTGCATAGCAGCGGTAGCCAAGTCATCAAGATTTGGTAACCCTTGCTCATTATGCCCTATTTCCTTTATCTCAACTTGTTCCTCTTCAGGAACGAATGAACTCTGAGCAGCATTTTCAGATGCATTCTGAGAAACATCAAATTCAAACTCTACAGACCCTTTTGAAATTACAATAACCTTTGGTTGAAGTGAAGCAAGGGAGGTCTTACATTGTTTCCTTGGGGAAACTCTTCTTGGCACTGGTGCGGCTGCAGGAGGTGTTCTGGTAGCCTTCCTTTTTCTAGTCTACTTAGAGGGTTCTACCCTACCAGAGGATGATGGTGACCTGGCATTAGCAACAGGTGTTGTTGTAGGAGAGACGGTTGCAGGGGAAGGTGCTTCAGGAAATTTGAAGCACCTTGTTGGGTTCCGTGGGCACTTTGTTGTAGAAATTTTGATAAGAAATTTGAAACATTTACAACTAACCCATGCCTCATATGACTTAATAATTTGAAATGATGAGAATGCAGGTAGGAGAAAGAAACTTCACAGGTTAAATACCTGATTATGTAAGCAGCGTATTCTGAATAAGGAGGCAATGATACCCACTTGCATCCCTGCTTGGAGACTTCTAAAGGTCCATCAGTGAGCATTGAAAACTCGACCCTTGCAGTGGCAGCATCTGAAGAAAAATTTTCTCCAACGGCTAGAAGTCTAGTTACTTCAGCAATTCTATCTTCAGTTGCAACAACCATTAGACCCCACACAGTAGCTTCCCCTTCAGAAAGGGTTTTCAAAAATTCTCTAGCAGCCTCCTCATAAAAAACATTTAGACTCAAGAAGTAGTTTAACCATCCACAAAGGCTGAATGCATGGACTGTTTGAGGATTTTGCAATAATAATCACGAGCTACACGCTCATGTTGCACTAGCTAACCACCCATGTTCATAGTTTTCTCCTAGCTGAACTCAATTCCCTGTTGAAAATTCAAATCCTTTGTTTCCCTTTCTGTTCTAGTTTTTTCTTCTGTCGTGCCATCACATTTCTTTCTTTTCCAAAAATGAACTTTTTGAACAAGCAGTTTTAATAGTAATTTACAAGAAAAATATGCAATAAAGGACATACAATCATATTTGGAAAGTACCAGAAAAATAATAAAGAAAGGTTATTTGTGCAGTTATGGTAGCGGTGAAAAAGATAGGTTCTAAAAGGTGGATTACCCTGCCCCCTACTTAGAGTATGACATGTGTCCTCACATGTACTAAAGAATAGGAGAAGATCAGGTAATAATGACAGGTACTGTCATAGCAGTAAATGAATAAAATAAAATAAATCAAATATGTGATAACAAAAGATATGGCATACCTTTGATAATTGCATGTACGTGTGAAGAAAGATGACAGCGTCTGCATGAGTTGACAGTTGGGAATGATATCATTTTTAACTTTCATCAATTCTTCCTACAAAATTTCATTTTCTTTCTTAACACGTTTACCAACTTTACCCATTGAAAATGATTAAAATTTGCATGATTTTATTTGTCTCCACTCTTCTTACCACAGTTTCTCCTTTGATCGATTAAATCTAACAGTTGTGGCAGTATATTTGAAACCCTTGCTGCAATTTTCTTTAGCTCTGACTTAAATCTTCATTTGACATTTGCAATGAATAGAACTGTGATTATGCAATCCTTTAACTAAACAATAACTGCAATCTACAAAACCATACCTCAGTCGATCTCCTTTAATCTCCCCTCTTTAGGTCTTCTTTACTCTTCTCAAACAATTTTGGCTTCTTGATTTTCTTTGGCTTCAATTTCCTAATAATAGACTTGGATCTGTGAATAAAAACAACAATATTACTTGGAAATTACCTTGCATTTCTAAGACAACTAGAACTTTTTAAGACCTTAGTCTTCTATATCACCAACTTCCTCTTCAATGATTAGTTCAAGCTACAAAATTTGTTTGATCAACTTTAAAAAAAAAAAAAAACAACAATCCACTTTCTGACTGAAACAGTTCTCTCAATGCCACTCTAACAACAGCAATGATAATAACACCTTAAAAGCATTTGTCACTTGTAATGTATGATTCAAATTCTAAGCAACGCCTGGCATAGAACAACGATCTCTTCTCCCTTTAACAGCATATGTTTTCAAGACACGAATCAATCTCCTTTAGCAACTTTGCATGGGAACAAGGGCTTTGATCCATGTTGGCTTCTTTCATGTGATTTTTGCAGGTTCATTATAATAGCAATTCCATGACTTTCAAATCCCCTTCTAGTCAGTGACTTCTCATTCCCTTAATCTGTGGCTTCAATCTTTTACTGACTCTCAACTTCTTAACCTAGCTCTGATACCAATTTGATAGAAAGAGCAAAAACAACAGTAATATACAAAGACAAGAATGCTACAGCATAAAACATATTATATTCATTAATTTGATTGATATCAAAATGGCTACAACAGCGCAGTTTAAATAGATGCATTACAAACTACTAAAAGAAACTTCCAATCTTGCAAACGAAGGAAATAACTAAAGCAACACATTAGAAGGTTTGACAGATTCCAAAATAAATTATAGAAACTGCGCGAGTAGTAGGGGAGAAATTACTTTCCAACATTACATTCTAATACAAACTCAGATGATACAAGGAATCTTCTCTTTGTAATATGAAATATTGGCTAATGCTGCGATTGATTTAATAAAATATATTAAAAAAACGTTAAAAGTAATGGCATCGAACCTTCCACTTAGTCAAGAATTGTATAAATTGTTAATAATTACATTGAGAAAAATTCAACGCCTTGCACTCTTCGTCTGTATTCACTGTAGCCATAAACCCTTGAAGTATTTCAGAATATTCTAAGATTACGATGCTCTGTGTGTACGAGTGTTACTATCCATCTACTTCGGAATGAAAACCACGTTCTAGTTCAGAACAAGGAGCATCGAATTCCTCCAGATTATATGGAAAGCGCATATAATTGTAGGATTTGAAACGGGGATAAAATAGAAAACAAACAGATATTTTATATAGATCAAAATATTACATGAATACTCTAAGCTTCTACTCATTCATAAACAAACATTTCAATGGTTGAGCCGCCGCTCAATACCTGGAGCTGCTGCTCCTTGACAGAGACCATTACAACTTACATTCTGGCAATTGCTTGAGCTTCTGCTCATTGACAACCATACACCTATTACATCTCCTTACAGCTTACGGAGCTTCAGCTCTTTCTTTTACACACACGATTACAGACTTCTGAATTCCTTACAGCTCTTGAGAGCTGGACTCTTGAGAGTTAATACAACTCACCATACTCCTTACAGCTCTACAGAGCTGGACTCTTCTGACAGAGTGATTACAACAAAGAAGACTCTAACAATATATAGAGAACTATGCATCAACGGAGGCGAGGTAGCTATACATAAAATAATATACTCCATAACACCCAGAAAGCGTGTGAGAGCCTGCAGTGAGTTAATGTCATATCATTTCAATGAAATCTTTTTCAAAATCTGACTTCTTAAATTTGTTTTTAATGCTGATACGGAGGGCTGATACGAAGTATGTTGGGGAGAAAGGTTCAGCTGGAGGAGTTAATAATGTAAGTGAGATTATATTTCCAACAATAATGATTGCAGTGGATGAGTATCGAATCTCCTCCAACTTCTGACGATAATCTTTATTACTGTGAATCTCTGCAATTGCTGACGTAGAGGTGCAAGGCTTGGAAACTCTCTCAACACAGAACACCCATTTATGAATAACTCTCGAAGCCTTGGAAACTCTCTCAACACAGAACACCCATTAATGATATTATTCTCAGATTCTCACAGTAACTAAATATAGGAATATCCAGCGTTAAAAGTGAAGAAAGAGTTGGAGCTCCCTCTGGAACAGTTGAGACCACAAGCATGTTAGTTGTGGACATTTGATGCTTACGTTTCCCTATTTTTGGTGATGCCTGCGCTGCTCCAGGCGTTACAAACTTTTTGAATAAATGTTGTCAGTCATTTGCATACTGTATATTACATGCAGCTGCTGTTTTCAATTTTTTAGTCTTTTTTAGGTTTCCTGTTGCTGCCCTTTCTTCAAACGCAGCAAATAATGCATGTTCTTTTTATCTATGTTTAGTCTCTTCTAGGTTCTTCTTTTCGAATATGTTTGTAACTGCTTTCCTTGTATTGGCATTGCTGTTTTCTATTTAAGTATGAATAAAGAAGACAGCTTGTTGGAGCCTGCAAAATATATACAGAAATTGTGTTTACAGAGGGCTCTGTTCTGCCCTGTTTTTCTGATAAATAAAATCAGTTTGTGCGTGCATGATAAGATATTGGTCTCTGTTCTTTGCTATCTGTTCTGTGTTCTTTTGTTGTTTTTTGTTAATTATATTGGCTATATCAGCTAGTTTTGGAAGCAGGGGTCTTTTTAGATTCTACATTTGGTATCAAAGAAGAAAGGTTTGGGGAGATTGAAGACAGTTGAAGAGACGCAGGAATAAAGAAAATAGATTGTGGAAGTGTTGGCTGTTAGAAAGCTTATAGAGGCCGTTATGTTTGCTAAATTTTTTGAAGGTTGCTGCTGCATAGAAAAACACAAGGAAATTGCTGCTACATAGAAGCCACTCTTTGAGAAACGTTGATTGAGGTGTAAAGGAGGTCCGTCTAGCTACTGTCCAAGGAGAAAGAAGAAGTCGCCATTCAAGTTATTGCAGTCCAAAGAAAATAAAGCTGTCCAATAAGGGGAGTCGTTGGCCTTCTGGTAGCCGCAATCTTTTGGAAAGAATTTCAGATCGCAACAGACAGAAAGAAGATTAAGGTATTGCTGATGGTTGGAGAGCCTCTTTGAATCAAGAGGTCATTGTAAGAGAAAAGATTGTACTGCCTTGTTAAATCGCCACCAAGTTTGCAATTTAGGTTGCTGCTAAAAGGTAAAAGAGAAAGCTGAAAGTGTTAGTAAAAGCAACGCAGAAGATTTATGAATTTTTGAGGCGAGATTACTAAAAAAAAAGTTGAAGGCTCGAAGACATACGGAGTTGTCATTAAATAAAGGTGATAAAAATTGTAGCAGAACAAAAATCAATTGCAGTTTTTGAGAAAGGTGAGTTTAATATTTTTTGTTTCAATGGGAAAGACTGGTAAAAAAGCAAAGAAAGAAACTTCAAATTTAAAGTGTGAAAAAGATAGTTTGATAGAAGAATTAGTGAAGCTCAAAAAATGTAATTCAGAATTGATAGATAAGATAAAGGAATTTTCAAAATAAAGGTGTGATTATTTGTGTGAGAATGAAAATCTGGAAATAGAATTAGAAAAAGTGAAAAAGAAAAATGAAGAGCTAGAAGGCGGATTTGAAGCTGTCAAGAAAAAGAATGAAGATTTGGAGGGAAAGCTAAAGTTGTTGGAGAAAGAAAATGCATGTTTGAAATCAAAGTCATTGATATGTGATACTACATATATGGGTGATGTAGCCAAAGTTTCTTTAGATAAAGAATGTGACATTGAAGATAAAGATATGTCTGAAACTAATGTTTTTGCAGCATGTGAAGCTGATAACAAAGATTGGTGTGAAAAGAGAAAATGTTTGGGAAAACATGGGCGAAAAATGAGAGAGCCCATTCAACCAGTTGTGAGATTGGAATATAGTGAGTAAGATAGAAGTGATGTAACAAGTGTTACAAGTTCATGCAAATCAGATAAAAGTATGGAGTTTGTCGAATGTTCTCATTGTCATAGGGGAGGACATAAAAAAGAGAAATGTTGGGATCTTCATCGCTGTACAATTTGTGGGTTGAAGAATCATTCAGAAAAATTATGTTGGAATAAAGAGTGGAGTGGACAATCTGAGAAAGATTGTATGAAAATTGATTATGGATGGATAGATGGATCCAGTTGGAGAAAAGTTGCAGGTATATTTAAAAGGTTTTATAAATCTAAATGTTGGCCTGTTAAAAGCAATAAGGTGTCATATGATTGGCAGAAATAAGAAATAAGAAACAAAGCAGCACTTAAACACAATATTGATTGGCAAAAATAAGAAACAAAACTCCTACCAATACATCTAGATTTTAAACCTCAGGCAAACACAATAACAAAACACAAATACACAAAACAGAAGAAGAAAAAAAAACTTTTACACACAAACACAGGAGCTTAGCTTCTTATTCCTTTGATAAAAAATCCATTACATATAGCCTCTCTTTATAGAGGTTTTGCATAATCAATTCTAAAATAGCTTTTCTAAAAATAAGACTGCAATGACTATTATAGTCAACATACAATTGCATGTAGATACAATCATTTATTACATTTAATTGTTTACTAAAAAAAACTTTGCAGGGCATCTTCCAGTAAACGGCGAGGCTCGCGCATCATTTTCCAACATTAGTATGCTTTGGATACTTATTTCTTTCATGAGCATCATTTCTACTTAAATTCAAAGATAAAGAGCTACCAATTGAAGATTTCAGTGACTATGACTTGATTTTATCAAACCATAATGCAAAACCATGAAGTGATGCTGTATTCAAGGAACTCAATTTGAGATCTCCAGTACTCGTAATGTAAAATCTAAACCCAAGCAAAAAGTTAAAAACAAAATGCAGAAGAAGCACAATTCTTTTACACACAAACACAGGAGCTTCATATTTCTGTGATAATAAAATTCATTAAATTTGACCTGTCTTTATAGAGGTTTTGCATAACCAATGCCTAATATGGTTCATGCATGCATTGAACCCAAAATAGAATGCCTAAACATAAGACTGCATATACAGTCAACATGCAGTAACATGCAGATACACACAATTATTAAAATTAATTTTTTACAAAAAAATTTGCATGGAATCTTGGGTGAGGTGAGGCTCATGCATAATTTTCCAACAGGTAAATGACTTTGATCAATCGTTAACGTTTTATTAGAAGAAACTAATATTTCCCTTCGGGATGATGTTGCTTACTATACTATAGTACATTTGTTCTTTTATTTTTGTTTTCCTAAGATTCTAGGCTTATCAGATATGTTAGTGTTGGGGAGAGCACAAGCAATAGACATGTTCACAAAAGATGGAAGCAAACTGAAGGGCAAAAGCGATATTGGATTGAATTTTTATGAGCGGAACCAGAAGGCTTTCATTCGACAAAATAGACCAGATTATAAATAGGCTGCAACATTATGGCACAATGGAGCGCAAGAATGTCTTCTATTGGTTTCCAGCCACAAGGAGAGAAGAACACAATAAGGAATGAATACGTACATGTAGTAATTTTATGCTGCATGGTCGGGTAGGGTTTTATGAGTTTGTTGTTAAACCCTAAAAAATGTGTTAATTTCAGCCTCCAAGCAGCTTTCACTTTTTCAATCGGCAAAAAATGACTTTCTGACGGGAGATCTCTTCAAGTTTGAAAGGGCTTTTAAATATTTAATAAAGTCTTGCAAATTATGTCTTTTATGAATAAGATTGTGGTAAATTTTTTAATATTATGTATTAATAGCACAAGCATGTTAGTCTGTTTTGGATACTTATTTCTTTGACGAGCATAATTTCGACTTAAATTAACAGATAAAGATCTATCAATTGAAGTTTTAAGTGACTGTCACTTGATGTTGTATATTCTCCCAAAAAGACATCAAACCATAATGCAAAACCATGAAGTAGCTGTTTCCAGCTCCTCGCTTTTACAATAAATGGCTCTGCTAAGATATTTTCTCCTGTAATTGTTTCAATACAAGGTTCTTCAAATGCACATGACTTCTGAAATGGTAACATTGCAGACATGTTAATTCCATAACCATTTATGCCATAAATTGATACTTTCATCATATCCGTCAGCGTGTGTAACCGGTGCCATGTACATTGTTGCATGAGAGGAGAGAATTAGACCTCCAGGTTTAAGCCAGTGGTCTGTTGCAATAATTACACTAGAGAACATGGTCTCATAGAGAAGCATATACCCCATACAATCTCCCATGAAGGACAATAACCCTATCGGTTAAGTTATTTTCCTTCACAACTTCTGCTCCTTGCACTTTAATTAAATCTTTTTATGCTCCAGCTAATGCACAAAATATTTACAGTATTCCAAAACATACTGCAGATTTCAAATTGAATTCCTTGAAGACAACACCCCTTCATGGTTTTGATTTATGGTTTGATGTTTCTTTGGGAGAATATACAAAATCAAGTGACAGTCACTTAAATCTTCAATTGATAGCTCTTTATCTATGAATTTAAGTCAAAATGATGCTCAGCAAAGAAATAAGTATCCAAAACATACTAACACGCTTATGCTATTAATACATAATGTTAAAAAATTTACCACAATCTTATTCATAAAACACATAATTTGCAAGACTTGTCTGAATATTTAAAAGCATTTTCATTTTTTTTAGGGTTTAACAACAAACTCATCAAACCCTACCTGCCCATGCAGCAAAACTAATTACATGTGTGTAGTCGTTCCTTCTTGCGTTCCTCTCTCCTTGTGGCATTTGGAAACCAGTATTCTTGTCTTCCGTCACATCTTACCACTGCAGCCCATTTATAATTTAGTCTATTTTGTCGAATTAAAACCTTCTAGTTCCGCTCATGAAAATTGAATCCAGTATCGCTTTTGCCTTTCAGTTTGCCCCATCTTTTGTGAAATGTCTACTGCTTGTATCTTTTGTGAAATGTCTACTGCTTGTTCTCTCCCCAACACTAACAGATCTGATAGCCTAAAATCTGAAGAAAATAAAAATAACATTATCATCCAAAGGACAAAACTACATTCTTTAAAAAAAATGCCAACAATCCAAAGGCATTTAAAATTCAACTAATATTAACGCAACTGGGTATCACAGATAACCCTAAAGCCGATGGTAAACAAAGAAGGTGGATGCTATAAATAAGCTAAATGTGTGAGTAGGAAAAACCCCTAAAAATGTATCACATGAAAGGAATGAGTCCTACAATAATGGAATATTAAATAAGTTACTATGTAGGTTAAGCTGGATGTGCCTATTCTAAGGCGGCTATTCTTCCCTAAAAAACCAAATCTCAAAAACCTATCAAAGCATAATAAGATTAAGAAAAGAATGATACCATATATAACATGATAGAAATTATACATAGAGCCGATAAGGGAACGGGTAATGGTGCCCTCAACATCAAGGGCTTATGTGTTCTAAAAAAATTGCTGCTTCAATAAAAAAATAATATTTAAGTAAATTTAACTTAAAATAATACTTTTTTTTATAAAAATAATATAGTTCTTGCATAATTTGGAATTAAAATAAATAATTGTAAAATAAATAAATAAAATAATTATATTTTATTATTATATTATATATTTATTATTTTATAATTTTTTATTATATATGTTTACTATGTAATTAAATTTGTATTAATATTTTATAATAATTATTACATTAAAATATATTATATTATATTATTATATGTTTATTATTATATAAAAATGTTTATAATATTATTTTATAATTAATATTATATTAATTTATAAAGTTTAAATTAGTTTGGAGGATATTATTATTAACATATTTTATTGTTATTTTATTATTATATTTTTACTATAACATTATTATATTATTCTATAATGCTATATTATTACAGTATTAAAATATTATGTTTTTGGTAACAAAAGTAGGGGAAAAAGCCCTTGAATCCAATCAAAAGTGGACCAAGGCCTAAACTAGCAAAATTAGAATAGGGGAAAAAAACCAACCATCACCTTAGAGAAAGACCAATCCCTAACAAAACAAAACAGTAGAAACTACAAACTAGTACCAAACAAAAACCCAAAAAACATAATTGAGTCGAAAAGATGGAGGGGCATGTAGGCCCAGACATGATGAAGTTCAAAAGCCAAAGAAGACATGACTCCAAAGACCCAGATTACTCGAATAGTAGATAAGGTTCCATTCTTGCTCCAACTATTCTATCTCTTCACTATAATTCTCTATGGTCGATCCATTGCACCTCCTCATCAAGAGAAGCTTTCATCTTTTAATTTCCTTTCGTTACCTTAGATGCTTCGCTCACTGTGTTGAAGATAGCCTTCCACATAATGCCCAAGGTGATTGTCGTTAGTCTTTTGAAAGCCTTGTCCATCTTATCCACTTTTTCTTGTAATTCACAGAATTATGTAACATAGAAATCTAGGGACTTATCATTATCCTACCTTTCCTCGATCCCATCCTCCGTAGGTTGTTCTTCCATACCTTCAGTGATATCCCTGACCACTTCCTTAACTTGACCTTCAGTATTCTTGAACCCATCAGCTTCCTGCTCCTTTGAATCTTCAACCATTGGTTCGTTACCCCCTTCATTTCCTCCTCATCATCACTACTTGCAAAATATTTGGAGAGGTCTTCTTCCATAACCATCAAGAACTCATTTTTACTCAGATTAATGGTAGGTAGAACTTCATCTTTTGTGTCATCCCCCGGTTCTTCAAAGCATAACTTCTTTCCTTTGGCTGTCTGGCCCACAAGCCTCGTAGACCATCTCCCCTGTTCCCACTTCTGGAAGCATTCGTTTTATCTTGATCCTCCTCGTCCCTAATCTCAATGGTGAATTTCGTGGTAGTTTTTGGTTCAACACTATCAACACCTATCCTTTTGGTTCTACTTTTATGCTTCATGTGCTATTTTAATTGAAACCCTTTCATTATTACTCAATGGTTGCTAACTCTTTATTGATTTTACTAGTGGCGTTGGGTTATTTCTTTTAACTAAGAAGGGGTCAATCTTCAAGCAATTAATTATATCAGTTTCAAGCTACCTCATTGCATGGTACCTATTGCAATGCAAACAATTTCATTTTAAGGCATTGTCTATTAACCCTCCATTCATTTTACCATTGGTGTTGAAGAAATTTTGTAGTTAAAATGAATGTTGTTTTCTAATGTATTTTCTTACAGGCCCACTATTTGCTATTTTATTTTTGAAGTAAAATGGACATTGGAGTGACATTTAAATTATTTTTTCATGCCATTGTTTTTTTTTTAATGAATTTCTCTCCAATTAAATTTGTGTACAATTTTTATTTTATTTTACTTTTTTAAATTTTAATGGAACCCATCATACAAAGGGCCACAATTGCAATAGTTTTTGGTGTTGTCAATGCTATGGTGATACTGTAAAGGGCACAAAATTTGATAAAGCATGACTGGGACATCGTACATGAGTGATGGATACGGATTTTTATGAATCCTTCCTTCAACTATGAAGCTTGTCAGTGTCTAAGAAAATTCATCTACTATTCCATTCATCATTCATGTTGTTTGAGTATCATTATATATATTCTCAATACATCTCATCATTGAATGAGGATTGTGTTCTATCTATGCATTTGATTTCAGAAGAAGTTACATTAATGCCTGAGTAAATAATATTTCTTGTAGTTAGTGAAAATTCTAAATTTTAGTCAATTTTTAAATTAAAATACCTCTGTAAATTTAGGCATCGCTAGCCTTCTCCCTAGTTGCTTCCTAGCTACTTTGTCAGTCTGTATGTCTACAGTTTGATCAAAAACTCCAACCATAGTTCAATTGTATGCATCCTGTCATAGATTCAATCTTCCAATTTCTTTGCCGACACTTCTTTTCCCAATGATTTAGAAAACCACAAATAGCACACAGATATAGATCCCAACATGTATCTTTTATATGACCTTCTCTATTACAATGGGAACACTGAATACAAGCATTTCTGGAACAAATTTGCTTGAACTTGGTTTTATAACTAGTTCAATTGGTTCTTTTATTTCATGTGCATTCTTTCCTAATCCTTCACCTTTATAACCCATTATTCCCATTACTCTCAAACCAACATTTTCTTATGACAATTATTACAATTTACATTATCATCTTCACATTCTTCTTCTATACATTCTTCAACAATATCAATATTAGCCATATCATACAAACTACTTGATTTATCAACTGAACAATACAAATCCTCTGTATCACAAGCAATATCACTTATCAATGGATTTTTCTTTAAACATTTTCTTCTTTCAGCTTTGATAATTCTTCTTTTAGTAAACAATTTTCTTCTTCTGACAATTTCAATTTTTCTTAAAAATCACCTTTCATTTTCTTAACCTCATCAAACAATTGTAATTTTTCTTCTAACTTCATTCTTTCTTTTAACATTACCCAATTCCTTTCACATACGGAATCATATGTCTCCATTTTCAACTCTGTTATTCTTTTTATAAATTCAAAATTATCATTTTTAATTTTATCATTTCTTTCTCCAAAATTTCATTTTCTTTCTTAACACGTGTAGCAACTTTACCCATTAAAACTGATTAAAATTCACATGATTTTATGAGTCTCCACTCTTCTTACCACAGTTTCTCCTTTGATTGATTAAATCTAACAGCTGTGGCAGTATATTTGAAACCCTTGCTGCAATTTTCTTTAGCTCTAACTTAAATCTTCATTTGACATTTGCAATGAATAGAACTGCGATTCTACAATCCTTTAACTAAACAATAACTGCAATCTACAAAATGATACCTCAGCTGCAATTTTGGCTTCTTGATTTTCTTCTGCTATAATTTCTAATAATAGACATGGATCTATGAATAAAAACAACAATATTACTTGGAAATTACCTTGCATTTGTAAGACAACTGGAACTTTTTAAGACCTTAGTCTTCTATATCACCAACTTCCTCTTCAATAATTAGTTCAAGCTACAAAATTTGTTTGATCAACTTTAAAAAAAAAAACAACAATCCACTTTCTGACTGAAACAGTTATCTCAATGCCACTCTAACAATAGCAATGATAATAACACCTTAAAAGCATTTGTCACTTATCATGTATGATTCAAATTCTAAGCAATGCCTGGCATAGAACAATGATCTCTTCTCCTTTTAATAGCATATATTTTCAAGACACGAATCAATCTCCTTTTGCAACTTTGCATGGGAACAAGGGCTTTGATCCATGTTGGCTTCTTTCATGTGATTTTTGTAGGTTTATTATAATAGCAATTCCATGACTTTTGAATCCCCTTCTGGTTAGTGACTTCTCAACATCCCTTCATGGTTTTGCATTATGGTTTGATAAAATCAAGTCACAGTCACTCAAATCTTCAATTGGTAGCTCTTTATCTTTGAATTTAAGTAGAAATGATGCTCATGAAAGAAATAAGTATCCAAAGCATACTAACACGCTTGTGGTCTCAATTGTTCCAGAGGGAGCTCCAACTTCTTTCTTCACTTTTAACGCTTGATATTCTTATATTTAGTTACTATGATAACTGAGAATAATATCATTAATGGGCGTTCTGTGTTGAGAGAGTTTCCAAGGCTTCAAGAGTTATTCATAAATGGGTGTTCTATGTTGAGAGAGATTCCAAGCCTTGCACCTCTACGTCAACAATTGCAGAGATTCACAGTAATAAAGATCATCGTCAGAAGTTGGAGGAGATTCAATACTCATCCACTAAAATCATTATTGTTGGAAATATAATCTCACTTACATTATTAACTCCTCCAGCTTAACCTTTCTCCCCAACAGACTTCGTATCAGCCCTCCATATCAACATTAAAAACAAACTTAAGAAGTCAGATTTTGTAAAAGATTTCATTGAAATGATATGACATTAACTCACTGCATGCTCTCACATGCTTTCTGGGTGTTATGGAGTATATTATTTGAGCAAGTCATCAACCTTGATGCCAATTATTTGAGCAAGTCATCAACCTTGATGCCAATTGTTGAGGGATCTTTGAGGTGAGATAGAAATTATTCCAACTTGAAAAGGTAGAAAATGAGGTTTACCAAATAACTTGGTAACCTCTAGAGGCCTAAAGATTGCACATTTAGTTAGGCAAGATGTTGTCTAACCTCATCAACGTAAGTAAGCATAAGTAAAGTGAAAACATAAATAATTCACTCTAACACCCCTACTTAAGTGATACTTGGGGAGATAAAAAAAGTGAAAATAAATAGAAATGGGTCCAAACTAGAGGTTGTGTTAGGTATTCATGTATAATGCATGCTCTCACAAATGGAGAAAAATGAGAAAACCTAGTGGGAATAAAACTCCTCTCCAAAAAAGAGAAAGAGAAGGATTTAAGACCTTTTAAGATATTGATGTCATTGTGATACAATTGAAACTTTGACTATTTTCACTTTGATCCTTTGTCTTGAAATCATCCTTAGACATCATTTGTACCTTGGAAAATCCAAAAAATAGTCATCTTGCATAGACATTACCATAGCTTTGGACCTCATTGCGACATTTATACCATTTACACCTTGACATATTGTCCCTTTGAATCCATAACTTGGTATCATCATTAAGCATATCATATACTTTGAAAAATCCAAAAACATAGTTACATAACATTGGTCTTAGTCATACCTAGGGTTAATCATACCTTTGCATAGTCATCTTAGGCATCATACCATACCACCTTCACATTCACATTCCTCTTCGAAGTCTTTTATGGTAAAAACAAGGTTGAAAAGGAAATAAAAAGAAATGGCCTTCTCACAAGATGAGGAGTTTGTCAACCCATTTGCTAATTCCTACCATGAGGCACCTAGACCACACACATCATTCCCCAATCCATTTGAGAATTTCATCACTAGAGACAATCAAGGACAAGTCATCATAGAAGAATTACAGGTTGATGCACATGACCCTGATGTAGCTTCTTTTTTGGATGAACTTGTGGCATTAGACCCACAACATTACTTAGCTAAACTATTGTCAGAGGGAGCCACATTATCCCTTTGTTCTGACATCAATACACTCCAACTAGGGCCTACACCAAAAAAGAAAAGCCAAGGAAACAATACACCAACTTCTAGTAGCTTCACTCCACAAGTCAACATATATCTATGTCATTACGAGGATCCACCCAAGATGCAACAAAAATTTACACCTCACCATTTGGTACCCAAACCATGAAATAAGGAATGACCCAAACCATGATGCAAGGAATGACACCAAACATGGCACAACCTTTTGTCATAATCCTTTGGTACATCATTTGGTACATCAAATATAATAGGGCCATCATCTTCTAATGCACTTGGCACAAACAAATTAACCAAAATAGCAAATATTTTCACCAATAAGACTCCTAAAACAATGCTATACAAAATATAGGGGGATCTCAACATACTATTGTGTCACAACAAGGGCCTACTCGCCATATATATGCATAACACAATACTCAATGGTCTATTCCACACAACACATAACATGGCAACCAGGGATCCTTCACACAACATGGCAACCAAGGGCCCTTTACACAATATGCCAACCAACATCCACATGGTCATACCTTTACAAATTCATGGCATACACAATCCAACCCTCTTCACAACACTCATATTCCAACCCCAATTCGAAACACTCAAAACCAAAATCTTTCATTGTATACAATCCCCATACACAAAACCAAAATCTGTCATATACACACATACCCAATCCAAATCCATCCCATAATATTGGATTCCAACATGCCAATATAGTCCCTCACAATACACAAGACACGTCATTGACTCAAGTGGATGTCCTACAAACTCAGATGATTTCCCTACAACAACAAATAGAGAACATGCAAGTATTCAACAAGAAGACTTACTCTACAAAAGACTTATGTCCATATCCATTCGAGAAAAGTCTATACATGCCACCCTTCCCACATGGCTACATCACAACTAACTTGCCTAAGTGTAGACATGCAAAATTAACATCATGAATTTCTCATATTTAATTAAATCATATTCGCCCGATCAATTAAATAAATCAAGTTTATTTAATTAATCTCCTAAAGTCATCCATTTAAATTAAATAAATTCATCTTTTAATTAAATCACTAACATCATCCTCTTTGATTAAATAAATCAAATCTTTATTTAATTAAATCTAAATTCATTCTCCTCTCAACTTTGATTTATTTAAATCCTAAAATCTAAGTCAAAATTGTCCAATCACCTAATCATCATCTTAAATTAATCAAACCATGATTAATGCTAATCCTAATCTTTTTTTCTCTAGATTTTGCAACTTGTGCATATAAATCAATTTAATTGATTTATTAATTCCTCATTTTCATTCAAAATGGCATCTTTAAGGGAATATTCTCCCAATTTGAATTTTCCCTCCCACATGACTTGTCCATCCAACAAAGCATTTAAGAGCTCTTATAGGTCTCTTACACAAGTCAAACTTGGCATTTAAGACCCTTTCTTCTCCCTCCAACAAGCCAACTTTCAAATTTGAAATGATAACGAATGTCATTTATTGGCACATTTGTCAAAATGTGCTCACCCTTTATCCTCTCACCTCTTGACAAGTGGCATCTTGTCATTGGCTCAAGATTAGTCCCACATTGCTCCATTTTGCCTCTTCTTCTCTCAATCTCTTCTATAAATGGAGAGGCTATCCTTCACTTCATCATCCACAATCTACAATTTCATGCAAAGTTACTATCTTCACATTGAGAGCTAATTTTTTCCATTATCTCAACATTGCATCTTCATCATTGGCTTATCAAGGATTCTGAAAGGGATTCTTTCCACACGAAGCACCAATCCACTATGAGATAGGATTTACTTCATGTTCTACATGCTTTTAGTTATCTTGTCATTTTTTTGCATTTTGAAGCATCATGTAATATTTCATAGCGATGTTAAAGGTTTTTTTTTTCTAAAACACTAATCATGCTATTGTACTATTTAGAGTTTTAGCCGTTTGTAGAATTTCACATCCACATAATGGCGCTAGTCGGGAGGGCATTGATCCAATTTTGAAAGCTATTCATATTCACATTCATAGAATCCAATTTTGTGCTTATTTGATTGAAAATTGAGCTACTTTTATAATGATTTAATTTTATTTATGAAAGAGAACTAATTATTTTCTATTAAGAAGAGGCATCAATCTATATTATTATAGGCATACAAAATCATGCTTTCGGGTTTTGTGTTTAGTAGGAACTCATAGTCATAATTTCCCTTATTTTTGTATTTAGCTGATAGTTGCACTTATTTTCATAATTTGGATTCATGAGAACTCAACTTACTTTCTGATACAAGGTGTGATTCGTTTGTATCCCTTCTACACAAGAGCCTCTACGCCATTAGAAATTATTGAAAGACCACCCATCCCTGTTGTTGCCAGTACTCCAACATGGGTTTTTTAGTTTGTTTTTAATCTTGTCCAATTTTTCCTTGCCATGATTGGAATTTTCAAGCACCTCTTTTCCACTAACTATACAGTATCTCCAAGAAAGCCTGTGGTCATTCTTCCCATCGATGTGTCCCTTTGAAGACAAATCCCTTATTTGTCCTCCAAGCCTAAAGCATCAAACCGATCTATAAGCCCAATGTTGTGTTGTCCTTCCAAAAGCTTTTCATAAAAATTATCAACATCGTTAATATTGGATGTTGTGAATGTTGTGGAACCTGGCTTATGCCTGTAATCAAGAAGAGAAAGAGGTTTCAAAGGTTTCAAAAGAACTTTATGATGAATTTGTTTCAGCATATCTTGCAAACATTATATTCCATGAGAACACCCACTTGAGGCGTCATTTACTCAATTCTAATAATTCAAGCATTCCCTTGGGCCATTCAAAAGAAAGCAACATGTGTGTTTCAAAATCCTAGGTCTGCGCATTTATCTCTCAATCGAATGTTGCTTGTGTAAGCTTGTGGATGTTTCTTATGGTACATTGTAAGAAGCAAAATGCGCATTTCCTCACCTTCTAATCTATGCATTTATCTCATACACGTACTTTAGCTTGTATAAGCTTGTGGATGTTTTATGTTTTGTGCATTTTCCTCAAGCATTTATCTCTTTCTTATAAGAACGATGTCAGCGCCAGTCCTCATACACATCCTTGATAGGAATCACACAAAAAACAAATAGTAAATGGGAAGGTGATAGAGTTCTCCCAAAGACTGTGGGCTAAGGAAGCTGATTCAAGGTAGCAATCACAAGGAATTAAATTCTACCAATGCGTTCATCAAGGAAAGATCTAACATTATTATAAAAATATTGCTTATTTATTCATGATGTAGAATTTCCCTGTTGCTTTTGTTTACAAGAACATTAGAATCTCAACCTGAGCATGTGCAAAAATTTCAGCGTTAGCAAACTATATCAAATTGGTACTTCGTTACCTAAAAAATATGAATGATTTGGAGCTTTCATTTTATATATTATTCAGCTGCTCAAAGATTCTATTCAATTCTCTAGTTCTCTGCATGAAGGTGCCTACCATTAACTCATCCACCGCTTCCTTTAATTTCTTTTGAACTAGATCTTGGTCTTGCATCTACAAGAACATTTTGGCACCCACTAACTTAATGGTAAAATATCACATGTTTTTTTGTATCAAGTGTCTTAATTTAATTGAACCTTTATTTTCATGTTGCAGCTTAGCTCGACAAATTGAAGATGTGAAAGGGGTTCACATCACGAAACAATGGTTTTTTTTTCACTAGGGGCTCTTTACCATAAATCTCATGCGTCTTGTTGGCTTCATAGTTGGTGAGTTCTACCATCAAAAAACAATTAATGTTATGATCACTATTTTACTTGAGATTCTATCATGCATTAAATTCATTCATTAGTTTGTTGTGGATGCGACTTTCTTGCTTATCTTATTTCCTATCAAATAAACAACAAAATCTACTTTGGACTTGCCATTTTAAAGTTTCTTTAGCATTACAAAGGCAATATATGTCATACAGATGTTTTTTTCTAACAACTTGAAGTCACAGACAAAGCAGGTAAACCATGGAACAATGAAAGTGCAATCATCAATATTTGCAAGGTTTCGTGCAGGGACCTGTCACATCCATCCCAACGATTTTAATTTCTGCATTTCGAGTACTATAGTTCCTAACCATACATCTACAATTTTTTCCCATATACTGAAACTCTTGACTTACATAAATCAAATTCACTCATAAAATTTTTGTTTCTTGTTCAAATATATATATTGGCTTTCTCAATTTGACTAAGAGAGCAATCACAAGATAACATGGAAGATTCAAATAACATGGATTTAAAAACATGGGTTTGAACCTTCTAGTTCATGCCCCAAATATATATACATGTGTTTGGCAGTTGTTCTTTGTTGATATCCTTATCACAATTCACTCTATTCTTGAACAATCTCTCTGGGCTATCTTCCTCGATATTGCAATCACAGTAAATGAGACAAACGTTGTGTCATTAAATATCATTGTTTCTTTTTTCATCAATGGGGTTGTTTTCTCATCAATATCACTACTTTTATCATTAATATTGCTATTCTTGTCTCATTAATATTGTTGTTGAGGAATTGATTGTTTTTTCAACTTTATTGGGGATATTTATCTAACAGTGAATTAGAGAGACTTTTGTCAGGTTAGCATGATTTTATTGTGTGAAAATTTTAGTTGTTGCCTCTACCTAATCCATGATGATGAAGTCTTAGTGCACTAAAAATCCATTTGTTTATGTTTTTGCATTCTCTTTGGGCCTTGGACATTGAATATTGGTTCAAAGCAATCTAAAGCCTGGCATTAATAAGAGTATTGATCATTTTTAAGTTATTAAAGATTTCTTCATTCTTTTGATAACTCAATATCTTGTGTAGATTTGTCTTGACTATCTCAAGTGCTTAAACATCTTAAATGCAAATTTCTTTGTTTCTTTTTTACTTGTGCAAGAAAAGAGGCCTCTAAGAAACTTTATTGACTTGAAGATAGGAGATTTTGTTGACAAAGGCTGAATTAATTGATGGTTTTTCCAAAGTTTGCATAAAGAATCAGTGATGCATTGGACTTAAGCAAAAGCAAGCAAATTTGAGTTGCAGACTTGAACTTGAACTTGACAAAACCATTTTTTAATGCTTATGGTGATAATCTAGAGCTTCCATCCTATGCTTTAGTTTTCTATTTTAGATCAACTCACATCTTTTTGGTCTCTTAAAAAGAACAATTCAATTTTCATTACAAGGAGCTTAAAATGAATCTTAGAACAAACTTACTAGAGTTGGTTTTCAGATTTAACAATTGAACAAGGCAATCTTTACATTTCCTTTAGTGCTTAAAAAGAAGTTATTATTGCTATGTGGGTTTAAAAAGAACATGTGCTACTTTGTCTTGTAATATTTTACTCAAACTAATGCCATTGAAAAGATGTATGCGCTTATCTCGTGACTCATGGCGATCTTGCAAATCAAAAGGGTTTTTGATGGTCTTAGGTTGGGATAAAGTGATTTCCTCCACACTTCATGCTAGAACTAAAATTGAACAAAACATCTTGTGAATGTGAGTAAACCTATTGCGTGTTTTCTCTCTTTGTTTCTCAACAAAGATCGATGGAGTTACGGATATTTTTGCTCGCTTTTGTTTATCTTAGAGGGCCTGCCTTGGGGAAAATGTACTCACCCAAGGGAATGACTCAATTGGTAACACTCTAAAGCCAAGAGTATTTCTAGCCATGATATAAAAGTGGGTACTAGAACAAAGGCCAATGTCATGTGATTGGCTCTGATGAGAATTGAAGCAATGGTCTCTTGCCTCGATGGGTCAACTCCTACTAACAGAAATTATGAATTAAAACCCTTGTTGTAGAAGGCCAAAATACCTATCTATTTGTTGGTGCAAGAATAGTCCTTCTAAAGCTGCCCCACACTTTTACAGTTTTTAGTAGAAATGGAAAGTATGCCATGGGAGTTTCATGGGTATTGATGCTTGGCTACCCCAAGAAGTGAGTGTTGTGGAGGGGAGCCAGTGAGTTCAAGCATCTAACCATTTAGTAAAAATAAGCATAGGTGAACTTGTCTAACTAGGGACTCAACAAATATAGTCTTTCATATCCATAGGATTGTGCTTGTCCTTGGTTACAAAACACATTACATGATCAAAAATATAGGAGAAAAAACATTCAACATGAGCATTAAATCACAAATCCTCAAGGAGAAGCAAATATCCTTGAATGAATTCACATGCTATCATTTGCCCTTGGGATTCTCATCCTTAGAGACTTCTAAGCATTTGGATTTCATCTCAATTTGCTCCTACTAAGGTCAACATTACGAAACTTTTACCTTGATTTTCTAGATTTTCACATAATGGACTTTGTGGGATGAAAGATAATTAAGACATTAGACATCTAGTTTCAAAAATCTAATCAAGAGAGTGTTTGTTAAAATAACTCATTAAGAAAATTTAAACAATTGGACCCCACAAGTGTGCTTGGCATCTTTTGGTCATATGGTTTTTATGCAATCATTGGTCTTTTGGTTTTGAACTACTCTTAGGGAAAAGCATGTTCTTCACTATCTTGTTCTTGTTAACAATGTCCTTCTTAGGTTCATTTAGGATCAAAATCAAACACATCATCCATCCCAAACATCTATCAAAACCCATACCACCAAACAACTTTAGAGCTTTGAAAACATCATTCTAGATTTGGGTAAAACATCAAACAATCAAAATCGCCTTGTTTAGTTAGGAGTGTGGGAATGCATCCTTTCTCATACCTCTAGTTAAATCAATGCCCCTTTGAACGAGTTCATTTTGAGATAACATCTAACATCTTAGGGTTTACTAGTTCATTATCTAATCAAAACAATCAAAATCAAATCCTAAAAAGTCTAGCATTGATCCAAAGTTCCTAAAAGTTCAATGCCCATATCATTCACCCATTTCATCCTTCATCTCATCATTGGTCCTCAACAAATTAGAGGTTCACTTTTGCAATAGGGTCAAAACATAAGAAGAACATGGAATATAAAATTAATCCATACATCATGAGCAGCCTAAACCAACCAAATTATCAAAGCCTTACAATGCCAATTGATTATCAACAATCACATTTATACAATCCATACATAGGATCATTATCTCCTACAAACCTCAATGGTACAACAAATATGAGTATGCCCAATCTAAATTTTGGAACACCTTTTATAATGGTAGTTTAAATCCAATTCCAAACTTACAAATATATCAACCAAACACTCAATGCATGAGTCTTCCACAAAACAACATCATCCCACCAAATCCATACATGCCAAATGTGAATATACCAAGTACAAATTTATCAAACATAAAAATTTCAAATCCACACTTGGTGAACTTTGGGATGGATATGTTTGCAAAACACACAAATGTTGTTCAAAGTCCAAACAAGATGTTTACAAGTCCATATATTGATCAAGGTCAAGGTGACACCATGGAAAATCGAAGTTACCTAAAACAAGGCAATGTGATTCCCAACTGTTGTGCCCTTAGCACACATGCCCCATTCAGAACAGGGACCCTCTTTTCTTTCACCTTGTCAGGTCTTTTGGGGCTGCCTCATTTTGCATGCCCCTCTTTTTTGTTTGTTCCGCATGGTCGATGTTGCTCCAAGGTTTCATCATAAATTGGCCATGCCTCTACTTTTGGTTTTTTGCTGCCCTTCGGGGCCTCGCGGGTTCCCTCTGGCTTTTTAGCTCTGGGATGCCCCTGGGCCCCTCCGGCCCCGGGCGTCCAGGGTTCCCTTTTTGGGTTTCCCTTTTGAATTTTCCGTCCTCTGCAGTGTTCTCCGGACATCTTTCCACCCATCAGGGCCCGCCCTGTCGCCCTCCGCTTAAATTTCGTCAGAGATTTTCTAGGCGGCGCCTGCCCCTTTAGGCCCCAGTCCCTCCGGACTTCCATCCTAGGATTGCCATCCATGATGGCGAGCCTCTGGCGGCCTCCCGCTCCTCGGGCC
>VDFB02301556.1:0-17226 GCA_007258455.2 Sequoia sempervirens | reverse complement strand
TACTTTAGTTTGTATAAGCTTGTGGATGTTTTATGCTTTGTGCATTTTCCTCAAGCATTTATCTCTTTCTTATAAGAATGATGTCGGCGCCAGTCCTCATACACATCCTTGATAGCAATCACACAAAAAACAAATAGTAAATGGGAAGGTGATAGAGTTCTCCCAAAGACTGTGGGCTAAGGAAGTTGATTCAAGGTAGAAATCACAAGGAATTAAATTCTACCAATGTGTTCATCAAGGCAAGATCTAACTTTATTATAGAAAGCTCGCTTATTGATTCGTGCTGTAGAATTTCCCTGTTTCCTTTGTTTACAAGAACATTAGAACCTTGACCTGAGCATGTGCAAAAATGTCAGCATTAGCAAACTATATCAAATTGGTACTTCGTTACCTAAAAATATGAATGATTTGGAGCTTTCATTTTATATATTATTTAGCTGCTCAAAGATTCTATTCAATTCTCTAGTTCTCTGCATGAAGGTGCCTACCATTAACTCATCCACCACTTCCTTTAATTTCTTTTGAACTAGATCTTGGTCCTGCATCTACAGGGACATTTTGGCACCCACTGACTTAATGGTAAAACATCACGTGTTTTTTTGTGTCAAGTGTCTTAATTTAATTGAATCTTTATTTTCATGTTGCAACTTAGCTCGCCAAATTGAAGATGTGAAAGGGGTTCACATCACGAAACAATGGTTTTCTTTTCACTAGGGGCTCTTTACCATAAATCTCACGTGTCTTGTTAGCTTCATAGTTGGTGAGTTTTACCATAAAAAATCAATTAATGTTATGATCACTATTTTACTTGAGAGTCTATCATTCATTAAATTCATTCATTAGTTTGTTGTGGATGCGACTTTCTTGCTTAGCTTATTTCCTATCAAATAAACAACGAAATCTACTTTGGACCTACCATTTTAAAGTTTCTTTAGCATTACAAAGGCAATATCTATTGTACAGATGTTTTTTTCTAACAACTTGAAGTCACAGACAAAGCAGGTAAACCATGGAACAACGAAAGTGCAATCATCAATATTTGCAAGGTTTTGTGCAGGGACCTGTCACATCCATCCCAAAGATTTTAATTTCTGCATTTCGATTACTATAGTTCCTAACCATACATCTACAATTTTTTCCCATATACTAAAACTCTTGACTTACATAAATCAAATTCACTCATAAAATTTTTGTTTCTTGTTCAAATATATATATTGGCTTTCTCAATTTGACTAAGAGAGCAATCACAAGATAACATGGAAGATTCAAATAACATGGATTTAAAAACATGGGTTTGAACCTTCTAGTTCATGCCCCAAATATATATACATGTGTTTGGTAGTTGTTCTTTGTTGATATCCTTATCACAATTCACTCTATTCTTGAACAATCTCTCTGGGCTATCTTCCTCGATATTGCAATCACAGTAAATGAGACAAACGTTGTGTCATTAAATATCATTGTTTCTTTTTTCATCAATGGGGTTGTTTTCTCATCAATATCACTACTTTTATCATTAATATTGCTATTCTTGTCTCATTAATATTGTTGTTGAGGAATTGATTGTTTTTTCAACTTTATTGGGGATATTTATCTAACAGTGAATTAGAGAGACTTTTGTTAGGTTAGCATGATTTTATTGTGTGAAAATTTTAGTTGTTGCCTCTACCTAATCCATGATGATGAAGTCTTAGTGCACTAAAAATCCATTTGTTTATGGTTTTGCATTCTCTTTGGGCCTTGGACATTGAATATTGGTTCAAAGCAATCTAAAGCTTGGCATTAATAAGAGTATTGATCATTTTTAAGTTATTAAAGATTTCTTCATTCTTTTGATAACTCAATATCTTGTGTAGATTTGTCTTGACTATCTCAAGTGCTTAAACATCTTAAATGCAAATTTCTTTGTTTCTTTTTTACTTGTGCAAGAAAAGAGGCCTCTAAGAAACTTTATTGACTTGAAGATAGGAGATTTTGTTGACAAAGGCTGAATTAATTGATGGTTTTTCCAAAGTTTGCATAAAGAATCAGTGATGCATTGGACTTAAGCAAAAGCAAGCAAATTTGAGTTGCAGACTTGAACTTGAACTTGACAAAACCATTTTTTAATGCTTATGGTGATAATCTAGAGCTTCCATCCTATGCTTTAGTTTTCTATTTTAGATCAACTCACATCTTTTTGGTCTCTTAAAAAGAACAATTCAATTTTCATTACAAGGAGCTTAAAATGAATCTTAGAACAAACTTACTAGAGTTGGTTTTCAGATTTAACAATTGAACAAGGCAATCTTTACATTTCCTTTAGTGCTTAAAAAGAAGTTATTATTGCTATGTGGGTTTAAAAAGAACATGTGCTACTTTGTCTTGTAATATTTTACTCAAACTAATGCCATTGAAAAGATGTATGCGCTTATCTCGTGACTCATGGCGATCTTGCAAATCAAAAGGGTTTTTGATGGTCTTAGGTTGGGATAAAGTGATTTCCTCCACACTTCATGCTAGAACTAAAATTGAACAAAACATCTTGCGAATGTGAGTAAACCTATTGCGTGTTTTCTCTCTTTGTTTCTCAACAAAGATCGATCGAGTTACGGATATTTTTGCTCGCTTTTGTTTATCTTAGAGGGCCTGCCTTGGGGAAAATGTACTCACCCAAGGGAATGACTCAATTGGTAACACTCTAAAGCCAAGAGTATTTCTAGCCATGATATAAAAGTGGGTACTAGAACAAAGGCCAGTATCATGTGATTGGCTCTGATGAGAATTGAAGCAATGGTCTCTGCCTCGATGGGTCAACTCCTATGAACAGAAATTCTGAATTAAAACCCTTGTTGTAGAAGGCCAAAATACCTATCTATTTGTTGGTGCAAGAATAGTCCTTCTAAAGCTGCCCCACACTTTTACAGTTTTTAGTAGAAATGGAAAGTATGCCATGGGAGTTTCATGGGTATTGATGCTTGGCTACCCAAGAAGTGAGTGTTGTGGAGGGGAGCCAGTGAGTTCAAGCATCTAACCATTTAGTAAAAATAAGCATAGGTGAACTTGTCTAACTGGGGACTCAACAAATATAGTCTTTCATATCCATAGGATTGTGCTTGTCCTTGGTTACAAAACACATTACATGATCAAAAATATAGGAGAAAAAACATTCAACATGAGCATTAAATCACAAACCCTCTAGGAGAAGCAAATATCCTTGAATGAATTCACATGCTATCATTTTCCCTTGGGATTCTCATCCTTAGAGACTTCTAAGCATTTGGATTTCATCTCAATTTGCTCCTACTAAGGTCAACATTACGAAACTTTTACCTTGATTTTCTAGATTTCCACATAATGGACTTTGTGGGATGAAAGATAATTAAGACATTAGACATCTAGTTTCAAAAATCTAATCAAGAGTGTGTTTGTAAAAATAACTCATTAAGCAAAGTTAAACAATTGGACCCCACAAGTGTGCTTGGCATCTTTTGGTCATATGGTTTTTATACAAACATTGGTCTTTTGGTTTTGAACTACTCTTAGGGAAAAGCATGTTCTTCACTATCTTGCTCTTGTTAACAATGTCCTTCTTAGGTTCATTTAGGATCAAAATCAAACACATCATCCATCCCAAACATCTATCAAAACCCATCCCACCAAACAACTTTAGAGCTTTGAAAACATCATTCTAGATTTGGGTAAAACATCAAACAATCAAAATTGCCTTGTTTAGTTAGGAGTGTGGGAATGCATCCTTTCTCATACCTCTAGTTAAATCAATGCCCCTTTGAACGAGTTCATTTTGAGATAACATCTAACATCTTAGGGTTTACTAGTTCATTATCTAATCAAAACAATCAAAATCAAACCCTAAAAATTCTAGCATTGATCCAAAGTTCCTAAATGTTCAATGCCCATATCATTCACCCATTCCATCCTTCATCTCATCATTGGTCCTCAACAACTTAGAGGTTCACTTTTGCAATAGGGTCAAAACATAAGAAGAATATGGAATATAAAATTAATCCATACATCATGAGCAGCCTAAACCAACCAAATTATCAAAGCCTTACAATTCCAATTGATTATCAACACTCACATTTATAAAATCCATACATAGGATCATTATCTCCTACAAACCTCAATGGTACAACAAATATGAGTATGCCCAATCTAAATTTTGGAACACCTTTTGTAATGGTAGGTTTAAATCCAATTCCAAACTTACAAATCTATCAACCAAACACTCAATGCATGAGTCTTCCACAAAACAACATCATCCCACCAAATCCATACATGCCAAATGTGAATATACCAAGTACAAATTTACCAAACATAAACATTTCAAATCCACACTTGGTGAACTTTGGGATGGATATGTTTGCAAAACACACAAATGTTGTTCAAAGTCCAAACAAGATGTTAACATGTCCATATATTGATCAAAGTCAAGGTGACACCATGGAAAATTGAAGTTACCTAAAATAAGGCAATGTGATTCCCAACCACAACAACGTTTGAGTTCAACCCATAATGCCAAATCTAAACATCATCCCAAATCAAAACATTGTCCAAAATCAGTTTTTCCATGATCCCATTCAAACACCACAAGTATGCATTCCAAATATGCTTGAACAAAATCCAAATCAACTATATCAAGGGTATCAAGATCAAGATCAAGATCAAATTTTATGAGATCAAATATATTCACTTACAAAAATAGTTGACCCATTGTACCAAGAGACATCTTCACTCCAAAATCAATACACTCTACCATTGGTTGAACCATTACATCAAAGAATTGAGTTGTGTCCACAACCACACCAAGAATAATATCTCCAATGTCAAGAAGTTAGATATCAAGATCAACCACATCAAAAAATCCAACCTCCACAACTCGAAGATCAATCACCACATCTCAAAGATCAATCAGCACATCTCAAGATCAATCACTACAAGGTCAATTTAAAGTAATAATTTCACAAAGTAACAAAAAAAAATACACACCACTTGGGAGACCAATCGAATTGGTCATGCAATAGTTGGTACAAGAAAATCTCGTCAAAATCCCTGTTTATGCAAACTATCAAGAACCCCTGGTAAAACCACCTTGGTATGACAAGAAGCACCTTTGTGAGTATCACAAAATAAAGGGACACACAACATCGAATTGTGTTCGACTCAAAAATATAATCGAAGACTTGATTGATCAAAAAATAATAACTATTGGGGGCAATGATCAAGATTCAACCACTAACGTTGGAATTGACAATATCTCCACCACAATTGTTCAAAATAATGATCAAGATCTTGAAGATGTTTCTACTTCATCTGAAGATCAAATCAACATACATCAAGAATCAATTTTTGATAATGAAAATAATCCCTCAACAATATCTAACAATGATCTATTTCAAGGAGTGTTAACATTTTGTAATCCTGTAATCAATGATCCATCAACCAATGATCATGTTAAAAATATATCTATATCACCTAATGAGTTAGAGGACATATCTCAAGAATTTATTTTAAAGCATGATCAACATCTCTCACCAAAGTATAGAAATAGTCCTTTCCAAGACATATTGACATCGTTCAACCTCATGATTGAAAATATTGAAGGAATCCTCAACTCGACACTTGATCCAAGTCCACTCAAAAATCAAGAGGATATTGAGCCACTTCCCATGCCTAATGATGATGTCCAAGAACCCTTTGTAAGCAATCCATCACATGAAACTAATCCATGTCAAGAACTTGATCCAAAGCATGTCAAAAGCAATTCTGAAATCATTCAAGATCAATAATTTGTATCTCCAAGCTACTACAATGATCTAATGGATACTCTACTATCTATACAAGATAATCATATCCACATAATACATACTCCTCCATCTACCCATGAGATGATTTCTGTGGATGGACACATAGATGATCTTCATTTAGAATAGGATTCCTTTACTCCTAACATTATTACACAAAGAGAGCAGGTTATTGATTCCTATAGTCAAACTGCGTTGTGAACATCGAGATTAGATATATTCCAAATTTAGACTGAGGAAATCATGTATGAAGATATCCAACATTGTCCACTCAAAGAAAAAGGTCTGACAGAATAGGACATTTCAAAGTTAGCAAAGTAGAAAATTGAAACAACACCATCTGCAATGGTCATTTAGCAGAGAATTCTTACTGAACAAGACATCCCAAAACAAGTAGAATCAAGGAATGAAGTTGCTACTACCACCATACTAGGGGCAACTATATCTCAAGCAAACATCAACATAGGGAGCAAAAAGAATCCTTATGATGAAATTGATGCCAATACTACAACCAGCCACGTTATGAATCTTCATCCACTCGTCACCTCATCCACGAATTCAGACCAACATGAAAATAAATATTTGAATTAAAGCACAAAGAATGTCATCAAAGAAAAAGAAACTAAGAAGCATATCAGACAAATCAAATACACATGGATACCAAAGAATACAAGGAAAGATTATCCCTATCAAACTCCATTAGTCAAGGAAACTATGGGGAAAAATAAAAAATGGAAAATGTATCCATCAAAGATGTCCACAAAGGAAAAAGTAGGATTCTCAAGGGATGTAGAACGTATATCAAGAAATTTGTCCTAATTCCATGCACACCTTCATATCAACCCATCATTTTTCATCTTCCCAAGTTTGGAGAGTCAAACTGTCAACTAATCCATCTCCTATCCCTAAACACACTCCATCCACACCTCCATGCATAATATCCAATTCTTAAATTAACTATGTGTTAGCAAAGACCCTTGATCATAAGGATTTAGAAGGCACTCTATCACAATGTGTGCACATAGACAAAGTTAATTCCAGTATTAGCAAAGTTGATCAAGAATCTCAAAAGTTGTATTGAAGTGCAAGTATCTTAGCAAAGAAGCTTCTTCAAGTAGGCTATCAATGGCTCATTATGATAGAAGCATCTACATCAATGCCACAAGGTAATTCAACATGAGCTTAAAATATTTTGAATAATTTTTTAATCTATCTATGTGTAATTTTTCTAAAGGGATGCTAGTTTTTTCACATACACTATTAATGTAATTGACCATTATTGGCCACTAGAGAAGATAAGTATACATTAATGTAAATTATATCAAATTAAAGATTAAAAAATGCACCGTGAAATGGTTTCTAAATTGTAAATTTACTTACATTTTTTAATGGACTTGGAAAGATTTTATAGTATGTATAAATTAAAGGAAGGTTGTTAAGCTTGTTTTCAAACATGAAACATTCTCATTAGAGACTTTATTTTAGACATGAAAATCAAAGAGGAATTGATGCAAGACAACATACAATCTATTAGTATAAGTTATTATTAAACTAACGATAAAGAGTTTTCATGTAAATGATCAATTTATGTTTTTATATTAAAGTCAAACAATGATCTTATTGAATAGAATGGTCCTTGTATTCAATTTAATATGCTAAAATTCTCCACATTCACACCTATTTAAAAACTATGTACAACCTTATTTTGTGATTAAAAATTAAAACTTTCATGTTGCTCTCATCTTTCAACTTCCATGTTTTGATTAATGAAAGTTATTTATAGCCGATTGGAAAGACTTAGCCTTTATTTTTATGATATAATTTTTCTCTAAGTCACTTTACTTTATACTTCGTAGGCTTCCAACTTATGGTGTAGCATATTTGTTTCTTAAAAAGAATTAGTGCATAGAAGACTCTTGTAGGATTCGTATAGTTCAACATAGTAGTCTTATTCTTTTATTGATAGGTATGATGGTGCCCATAAATAACATACAATTTATCACTTACATGATAAAAAGAGTAAAAACAACAGTAATATACAAAGAGAAGAATGTTACATCATAAAACATATTATATTCATTAATTTGGTGGATACCAAAATGGCTACAATAGTGCAATTTAAATAGATGCATTAGAAACTAATAAAAGGAAATTTCCAATCTTTCAAACAAATCGCCAAGGAAATAACTAAAACAACACATTAGAAGGTTTAGTAGCTTTCAAAATAAATTATAGAAACTGTGCTACTATGGGAAAAATTACTTTCCAGCACTCCCCCTTAATTTTGAGCACAAATTCTTTCAACTTTGCAACCAAGTCTTCAAACTCACCCAAATTATTTTCTTCATGATACTTTCAAATTATATTCAATATTTGTGGATCTCTCTTGAACTCTTCACCAGCTGCTATGGTAGTCCTTCAAGCATTGAGTTATCTCTTTATATGTAGCTTTCCACTTTTCATCATGTCTTGTCAAACCTTCAACCATTTGTTGATCACTATTAGATTTCACATATCAATATTTATATTTAAACAAACCTTTCAGCATACCTGTCAACTTTTGCCAATTTGATCCAAAATTCCAACCACAATTCAGCTGTATGCATCCTATCATAGATTCAATCTTCCAATTTCTTTGCCAACAATTATTTCCAAATGATTTCTAAAACCACAAATAGCACACAGATGTAGATCCCAACTTGTATCTTTTATATGACCTTCTCTATTACAATGGGAACACTGAATACAAGCATTTCTGGAACAAGTTTGCTTAAACTTGGCTTCATAACTGGCTCAATTGGTTCTTTTATTCCTTGTGCATTCTTTCCTAATCCTTCACCTTTATAACCCATTATTCCCATTAATCTCGAACCAACATATTTTTATGACAATTATTACTATTTACATTATCATCTTCACATTCTTCTTCTATACATTCTTCAACAATATCAATATTAGCCATATCATACAAACTACTTGATTTATCAACTTAACAATACAAATCCTCTGTATCACAAGCAACATCACTTATCAATGGCTTTGTCTTTAAACATTTATTTTCTTCTTTCAACTTTGATAATTCTTCTTTTAGTAAACAATTTTCTTCTTCTAACAATTTCAATTTTCCTTAAAAATCATCTTTCATTTTCTTAACCTCATCAAAAAGTTTTAATATTTCTTCTAATTCTTCATTCTTTCTTTTAACATTACCCGATTCCTTTCACATACAACTCATATGTCTCCATTTTCAACTCCTTTATTCTTTTTATAAATTCAAAATTATCATTTTTAACTTTCATCAATTCTTCCTACAAAATTTAATTTTCTTTCTTAACACGTTTACCAACTTTACCCATTGAAAATGATTAAAATTCACATGATTTTATGTGTCTCCACTCTTCTTACCACAGTTTCTCCTTTGATCGATTAAATCTAACAGTTGTGGCAGTATATTTGAAACCCTTGCTGCAATTTTCTTTAGCTCTGACTTAAATCTTCATTTGACATTTGCAATGAATAGAACTGCGATTCTGCAATCCTTTAACTAAACAATAACTGCAGTCTACAAAACCATACCTCAGTCGATCTCCTTTAATCTCCTCTCTTTAGGTCTTCTTTACTCTTCTCAAAAAATTTTGGCTTCTTGATTTTCTTTGGCTGCAATTTCTAATAATAGACTTGGATCTGTGAATAAAAACAACAATATTACTTGGAAATTACCTTGCATTTCTAAGACAACTAGAACTTTTTAAGACCTTAGTCTTCTATATCACCAACTTCCTCTTCAATAATTAGTTCAAGCTACAAAATTTGTTTGATCAACTTTTAAAAAAAAAAAAACAACAATCCACTTTCTGACTGAAACAGTTATCTCAATGCCACTCTAACAACAGCAATGATAATAACACCTTAAAAGCATTTGTCACTTGTAATGTATGATTCAGATTCTAAGCAACGCCTGGCATAGAACAGCGATCTCTTCTCCCTTTAACAGCATATGTTTTCAAGACACGAATCAATCTCCTTTAGCAACTTTGCATGGGAACAAGGGCTTGATCCATGTTGGCTTCTTTCATTTGATTTTTGCAGGTTCATTATAATAGCAATTCCATGACTTTCAAATCCCCTTCTGGTCAGTGACTTCTCATTCCCTTAATCTGTGGCTTCAATCTTTTACTAACTCTCAACTTCTTAACCTAGCTCTGATACCAATTTGATAGAAAGAGCAAAAACAACAGTAATATACAAAGACAAGAATGCTACAGCATAAAACATATTATATTCATTAATTTGATTGATATCAAAATGGCTACAACAGCGCAGTTTAAATAGATGCATTACTAACCGCTGAAAGAAACTTCCAATCTTGCAAACGAAGGAAATAACTAAAGCAACACATTAGAAGGTTTGACAGATTCCAAAATAAATTATAGAAACTGCGCGTACTACGGGAGAAGTTACTTTCCAACATTACATTCTAATACAAACTCAGATGATACAAGGAATCTTCTCTTTGTAATATGAAATATTGGCTAATGTTGCGATTGATTTAATAAAATATCTTAAAAAAACGTTAAAAGTAATGGCATCGAACCTTCCACTTAGTCAAGAATTGTATAAATGGTCAATAATTACATTCAGAAAAATTCAACGCCTTGCACTCTTCGTCTGTATTCACTGTAGCAATAAACCCTTGAAGTATTTCAGCATATTTGAAGATTACGATGCTCTGTGTGTACGAGTATTACTATCCATCTACTTCGGAATGTAAACCACGTTCTAGTTCAGAACAAGGAGCATCGAATTCCTCCAGATTATATGGAAAGCGCATATAATTGTAGGGTTTGAAACGGGGATAAAATAGAAAACAAACAGATTTTTTAAATAGATCAAAACATTAATAAATACTCTAAGCTTCTACTCATTCATAAACGAACATTTCAATGGTTGAGCTGCCGCTCAATACCTGGAGCTGCTGCTCCTTGACAGAGACCATTACAACTTACATTCTGGCAATTGCTTGAGCTTCTGCTCATTGACAACCATACACCTATTACATCTCCTTACAGCTTACGGAGCTTCAGCTCTTTCTTTTACACACACGATTACAGACTTCTGAATTCCTTACAGCTCTTGAGAGCTGGACTCTTGAGAGTTAATACAACTCACCATACTCCTTACAGCTCTACGGAGCTGGACTCTTCTGACAGAGTGATTACAACAAAGAAGACTCTAACAATATATAGAGAACTATGCATCAACGGAGGCGAGGTAGCTATACATAGAATAATATACTCCATAACACCCAGAAAGCGTGTGGGAGCCTGCAGTGAGTTAATGTCATATCATTTCAATAAAATCTTAGTAAAAAATCTGACTTCTCAAATTTGTTTTTAATGCTGATACGGAGGGCTGATACGAAGTATGTTGGGGAGAAAGGTTCAGCTGGAGGAGTTAATAATGTAAGCGAGATTATATTTCCAACAATAATGATTGCAGTGGATGAGTATCGAATCTCCTCCAACTTCTGACGATAATCTTTATTACTGTGAATCTCTGCAATTGCTGACGTAGAGGTGCAAGGCTTGGAAACTCTCTCAACACAGAACGCCCATTTATGAATAACTCTCGAAGCCTTGGAAACTCTCTCAACACAGAACACCCATTAATGATATTATTCTCAGATTCTCACAGTAACTAAATATAAGCATATCCAGCGTTAAAAGTGAAGAAAGAAGTTGGAGCTCCCTCTGGAACAGTTGAGACCACAAGCGTGTTAGTATGCTTTGGATACTTATTTCTTTCATGAGCATCATTTCTACTTAAATTCAAAGATAAAGAGCTACCAATTGAAGATTTGATTGACTGTGACTTGATTTTATCAAACCATAATGCAAAACCATGAAGGGATGCTGTATTCAAGGAACTCAATTTTAGATCTCCAGTACTGGTAATGTAAAATCTAAACCCAAGCAAACAGTTAAAAACAAAATACAGAAGAAGCACAATTCTTTTACACACAAACACAGGAGCTTCATATTTCTGTGATAATAAAATTCATTAAATCTGATCTCTCTTTATAGAGGTTTTGCATAACCAATACCTAATATGGTTCGTGCATGCATTGAACCCAAAATAGAATGCCTAAACATAAGACTGCATATACAGTCAACATGCAGATACACACAGTTATTAAAATTAATTGTTTACAAATTTTTTTTTGCATGGAATCTTGGGTGAGGCGAGGCTCATGCATAATTTTCCAACAGGTAAATGACTTTGATCAATCGTTAACGTTTTATTAGAAGAAACTAATATTTCCCTTCGGGATGATGTTGCTTACTGTAGTACATTTGTTCTTTTATTTTTGTTTTCCTAAGATTCAAGGCTTATCAGATATGTTAGTGTTGGGGAGAGCACACGCAATAGACATGTTCACAAAAGATGGAAGCAAACTGAAGGGCAAAAGCGATATTGGATTGAATTTTTATGAGCGGAACCAGAAGGCTTTCATTCGACAAAATAGACCAGATTATAAATAGGCTGCAACGTTATGGCGCAACGGAAGGCAAGAATGTCTTGTATTGGTTTCCAGCCACAAGGAGAGAAGAACACAATAAGGAATGACTACATACATGTAGTAATTTTTTGCTGCATGGTCGGGTAGGGTTTTATGAGTTTGTTGTTAAACCCTAAAAAATGTGTTAATTTCAGCCTCCAAGCAGCTTTCACTTTTTCAATCGGGAAAAAATGACTTTCTGACGAGAGATGTCTTCAAGTTTGAAAGGGCTTTTAAATATTTGGACAAGTCTTGCAAATTATGTCTTTTATGAATAAGATTGTGGTAAATTTTTGAATAATATGTATTAATAGCACAAGCATGTTAGTCTGTTTTGGATACTTATTTCTTTGATGAGCACAATTTCGACTTAAATTGACAGATAAAGATCTATCAGTTGAAGTTTTAAGTGACTGTCACTTGATGTTGTATATTTTCCCAAAAAGACATCAAACCATAATGCAAAACCATGAAGTAGCTGTTTCCAACTACTCGCTTTTACAGTAAATGGCTCTGCTAAGATATTTTCTCCTGTAATTGTTTCAATACAAGGTTCTTCAAATGCACATGACTTCCCAAATGGTAACATTGCAGACATGTTAATTCCATAAACATTTATGCCATAAATTGATACTTTCATCATATCCGTCAGCGTGTGTAACCGGTGCCATGTACATTGTTGCATGAGAGGAGAGAATTAGACCTCCAGGTTTTAGCCAGTGGTCTGTTGCAATAATTACACTAGAGAACATGGTCTCATAGAGAACCATATACCCCATACAATCTCCCATGAAGGACAATAACCCTATCGGTTAAGTTATTTGCCTTCACAACTTCTGCTCCTTGCACTTTAATTAAATCTTTTTATGCTCCAGCTAATGCACAAAATATTTACAGTATTCCAAAACATAGTGCAGATTTCAAATTGAGTTCCTTGAAGACAACACCCCTTCATGGTTTTGAATTATGGTTTGATGTTTCTTTGGGAGAATATACAAAATCAAGTGACAGTCACTTAAATCTTCAATTGATAGCTCTTTATCTATGAATTTAAGTCAAAATGATGCTCAACACAGAAATAAGTATCCAAAACATACTAACACGCTTATGCTATTAATACATAATGTTAAAAAATTTACCACAATCTTATTCATAAAACACATAATTTGCAAGACTTGTCTGAATATTTAAAAGCATTTTCTTTTTTTTAGCGTTTAACAGCAAACTCATCAAACCCTACCTGCCCATGCAGCAAAACTAATTACATGTGTGTACTAGTCGTTCCTTCTTGCGTTCTTCTCTCCTTGTGGCATTTGGAAACCAGTATTCTTGTCTTCTGTCACATCTTACCACTGCAGCCCATTTATAATCTAGTCTATTTTGTCGAATGAAAACCTTCTAGTTCCGCTCATGAAAATTGAAACCAATATCGCTTTTGCCCTTCAGTTTGCCCCATTTTTTTTGAAATGTCTACTGCTTGTTCTCTCCCCAACACTAACAGATCTGAAAGCCTGAAATCTGAAGAAAACAAAAATAACATTATCATCCAAAGGACCAAACTAGATTCTTGAAAAAAAATGCCAACAATCCAAAGGCATTTAAAATTCAACTAATATTTACGCAACTGGGTATCACAGATAACCCTAAAGCCGATGGTAAACAAAGGAGGTGGATGCTATAAATAAGCAGAATGTGGGAGTAGGAAAAAACCCTAAAAATGTATCACGTGAAAGGAATGAGTCCTACAATAATGGAATATTAAATAAGTTACTATGTAGGTTAAGGTGGATGTGCCTATTCTAAAGGCGGCTATTCTCCCTTAAAAAACGAAATGTCAAAAACCTATCAAAGCATAATAAGATTAAGAAAAGAATGATACCATATATAACATGATAGAAATTATACATAGAGCCGATAAGGGAACGGGTAAGGGTGCCCTCAACATCAAGGGCTTATGTGTTTTAAAAAAATTGTTGCTTCAATAAAAAATAATATTTAAGTAAATTTAACTTAAAATAATACTTTTTGTTATAAAAATAATATAGCTCTTGCATAATTTGGAATTAAAATAAATAATTGTAAAATAAATAAATAAAATAATTATATTTTATTATTATATTATATATTTATTATTGTATAATTTATTATTATATATGTTTACAGTGTAATTAAATTTGTATTAATATTTTATAATAATTATTACATTAAAATATATTATATTATATTTTTATACGTTTATTATTATATAAAAATGTTTATAATATTATTTTATAAATAATATTATATTAAATTATAAAGTTTAAATTAGTTTGGAGGATATTATTATTATTAACGTATTTTATTGTTATTTTATTATTATATTTTTACTATAACATTATTATATTATTCTATAATACTATATTATTACAGTATTAAAATATTATGTTTTTGGTAACAAAAGTAGGGGAAAAAGCCCTTGAACCCAATCAAAAGTGGACCAAGGCCTATATTAGCAAAATTAGAATAGGGGAAAAAAAATCAACCATCACCTTAGAGAAAGACCAATCCCTAACAAAACAAACTAGTAGAAACTACAAACTAGTACCAAACAAAAACCCAAAAAACATAATCGAGTCGAAAAGATGGAGGGGCATGTAGGCCCAGACATGATGAAGTTCAAAAGCCAAAGAAGACATGACTCCAAATACCCAGATTACTCGAATGGTAGATAAGGTTCCATTCTTGCTCCAACTATTCTATCTCTTCACTATAATTCTCTATGGTCGATCCATTGCACCTCCTCATCAAAAGAAGCTTTCATCTTTTAATTTCCTTTCGTTACCTTAGATGCTTCGCTCACTGTGTTGAAGATAGCCTTCCACATAATGCCCAAGGTGATTGTCGTTAGTCTTTTGAAAGCCTTGTCCATCTTATCCACTTTTCTTGTAATTCACAGAATTATGTAACATAGAAATCTAGGGACTTATCATTATCCTACCTTTCCTCGATCCCATCCTCCGTAGGTTGTTCTTCCATACCTTCAGTGATATCCCTGACCACTTCCTTAACTTGACCTTCAGTATTCTTGAACCCATCAGTTTCCTGCTCCTTTGAATCTTCAACCATTGGTTCGTTACCCCCTTCATTTCCTCCTCATCATCACTACTTGCAAAATATTTGGAGAGGTCTTCTTCCATAACCATCAAGAACTCATTTTTACTCAGATTAATGGTAGGTAGAAATTCATCTTTTGTGTCATCCCCCGGTTCTTCAAAGCATAACTTCTTTCCTTTGGCTGTCTGGCCCACAAGCCTCGTAGACCATCTCCCCTGTTCCCACTTCTGGAAGCATTCGTTTTATCTTGATCCTCCTCATCCCTAATCTCAATGGTGAATTTCGTGGTAGTTTTTGGTTCAACACTATCAACACCTATCCTTTATCCTTTTGGTTCTACTTTTATGCTTCATGTGCTATTTTAATTGAAACCCTTTCATTATTACTCAATGGTTGCTAACTCTTTATTGATTTTACTAGTGGCGTTGGGTTATTTCTTTTAACTAAGAAGGGGTCAATCTTCAAGCAATTAATTATATCAGTTTCAATCTACCTCATCGCATGGTACCTATTGCCATGCAAACAATTTCATTTTAAGGCATTGTCTATTAACCCTCCATTCATTTTACCATTGGTGTTGAAGAAATTTTGTAGTTAAAATGAATGTTATTTTCTAATGTATTTTCTTACAGGCCCACTATTTGCTATTTTATTTTTGAAGTAAAATGGACATTGGAGTGACCTTTAAATTATTTTTTCATGCCATTGTTTTTTTTTAATGAATTTCTCTCCAATTAAATTTGTGTACAATTTTTATTTTATTTTACTTTTTTAAATTTTAATGGAACCCATCATACAAAGGGCCACAATTGCAACAGTTTTTGGTGTTGTCAATGCTATGGTGATACTTAAAGGGCACAAAATTTGATAAACCATGACTGGGACATCGTACATGAGTGATGGATACGGATTTTTATGAATCCTTCCTTCAACTATGAAGCTTGTCAGTGTCTAAGAAAATTCATCTACTATTCCATTCATCATTCATGTTGTTTGAGTATCATTATATATATTCTCAATACATCTCATCATTGAAGTGAGGATTGTGTTCTATCTATGCATTTGATTTCAGAAGAAGTTACATTAATGCCTAAGTAAATAATATTTCTTGTAGTTAGTGAAAATTCTAAATTTTAGTCAATTTTTAAATTAAAATACCTCTGTAAATTTAGGCATCGCTAGCCTTCTCCCTAGTTGCTTCCTAGCTACTTTGTCAGTCTGTATGTCTACAGTTTGATCAAAAACTCCAACCATAGTTCAATTGTATGCATCCTGTCATAGATTCAATCTTCCAATTTCTTTGCCGACACTTCTTTTCCCAATGATTTAGAAAACCACAAATAGCACACAGATATAGATCCCAACATGTATCTTTTATATGACCTTCTCTATTACAATGGGAACACTGAATACAAGCATTTCTGGAACAAATTTGCTTGAACTTGGCTTCATAACTGGTTCAATTGGTTCTTTTATTTCATGTGCATTCTTTCCTAATCCTTCACCTTTATAACCCATTACTCCCATTAATCTCAAACCAACATTTTTTTATGACAATTATTACAATTTACATTATCATCTTCACATTCTTCTTCTATACATTCTTCAACAATATCAATATTAGCCATATCATACAAACTACTTGATTTATCAACTGAATAATACAAATCCTCTGTATCACAAGCAACATCACTTATCAATGGATTTTTCTTTAAACATTTTCTTCTTTCAGCTTTGATAATTCTTCTTTTAGTAAACAATATTCTTCTT
>VDFB02301555.1:0-49008 GCA_007258455.2 Sequoia sempervirens | reverse complement strand
TCAGGGTACATCTGATGCAAAGCATCCAAGAAACACCATCAACATCATTTCTTCAAGGGATTTCAATCCCAAATAGAATCAGGAGAAGATCAAATATAATTTTATTAGAAATCTACTTTTCATTCAACCAAAATCAACTCAAATTCTCTTAGCCATTCCATAGGCCATCATTCATTATTCCACTAATCAATATTCCAATTGAATCATTCAAATCAAAAACCATATTAGAAAACTTTGACTTAATCAATTAGATTCACATCATTCTCAACCACCATAAAAACAACATAAACCTGATTATTGGCACTTGAATAATTAATCCTTTCATTTATTCACCAAGAAAACAAATCAACTAAACCATACCTCACTATTATTAGTCCATTATCAAGAATTGTACTCACCATATTTTGACTACAATAGTCTATTTACAGGTTACAAACTCCTGCTACAATAGAATCTTGATTATCATCTTGTGGTTAATCACCAATTTTCTCAAAAGGCTTTATAATACTCACCCATCAAACCATCAAAGTCACCAAACCTGTCTTATACACCTTAACCAAATTTAGTAACATCAATCATATCATTAGTTTGATAGTAACTATTGATGGGTGTTTTGCACACTTTCTCAACACAGGCAATGCATAGATGCACTACCTCTCTTGAAAGGAGACTTCCAACAACAAGTTGTTGGAAATCACCCCAAGGTCGCTTGGGTGTCAGGTCTTGACTTTCATAGAGTTCCGCAGTTGATGTTTGATGTGAATTTTTTGGTAATCATAGGGCAGACTTACATAGCTGGATGCGAGGTGGATCTTAAAATCTAAAGTTTTTGAGATGGAAGTTAAGGTGCACTTTGTTGTAGGTTCGAACAACAATCTAAAACTTCAATGTTTCCCTTAAGTTTTGGCTTTACAATGTGCAATAAATCTTAGCATAGGTTGTTTCTAAAAAGAATGGAAAAGAGCAAGGAAGAGAGAAGGCTCCTAGATCTACAACTAACTGTGAAAAATGATCATGGAGGTTCTACTATGGATAGCTTCCTTCAAACAGGATTCCACTTAACCAAGAAACGTGTAGTATCATGAAATTTGTGTTATCTTCAAGGGTCTGCAGATATTTTATCATTCATCCACCACATACATGCATGAATATAGATAAAAATTTAAAAGAAACTTCAAATTTCAGCCCAGACTAACTTTACAAGACCATTTACTAGTAGCAAATAGCAAAAAGTATGGACTAGAAAGCATCAATACAATAGAAATTTATATGATTACGGAATAGCAATACCAAGATCTACTTTAGTTTAAAGCTAACTAGAAAAACAATATAAATCTAAATAAAGCATCTAACAATGGAGATTGAATCATGAAACATGTGAAGAACTCAGAAAATGCACCATGTCAATGTACTTTCATTAGAAATTTTTGCAACATGTCTTTACAACAACTCAACTTCCTCTTGAAAATGAGAGGAGACCTCCCATTTATAGTTCCCCAAAAATAGAACGAATGTCCAAGATTTAATCTCATTGTGTGGCCAAGATACACTACAAACTAGGGTTCTACCTACCCTCCCAATATATTATAATTTAAAATACAACTTTGTCTTCATCCATATTTTGTCTTCTAGTGACAGCACTGTAGCATCTTTTCCTTTGTTGATTTCCCTTTTATTGTAGCTATTCCTTTGAAAGCTCTTCACTGATAATAGGGTTGCCTTCCCATTTCTTCAAAGTTGCATACTCCATGAACTTCAAAATTACCGGTTGGAGTTTATTAGCCTCTATGACCTCGGACCACAATACTTGATAACTCCACTCCTTCGATTTGTCCTCAAGCCTTTTCTAGTCTTCATCATACTTGGCAGCATGTTCCCAGAATAGCTCTAACTAGGAAAAGGCTCAAGTGGAAAAACTCATGAAATTGGTGGTTATTTTTTCCAACATCCCATCCTCCATCCTTTTCAAGAAATGGGGCCTAACTTTATCTAGGTCCATTTGTATGGTGGGCATCTCATAGGCTATCATTAACTTCAATTATTAGATGCAATCAGCCCTAATCTCTTTGACCCACTCAATGTCTGGATCTACTTTGTTAATCACCTCCTTCAATCTTTCTTTTCGGTTCTTAAAGTACCGCCTCCAAACATCCGCGAGCTAATGATCGTCCTTCTTGAGTGCGAGCTCCTTTTCCCATGTGGCACTTGACAGCTGGAGGATAGCCTTGATCTTTGATTAGGTTGATTCATATGTCACAAGGAAGTCATTGCAGATTTTCTTTGTGCTTTCCAGAGACTACTGCAAGTCCAAGAACTTGTTGGTTGTTCAAACAACCCAACTAATACCCGTATTTCCGACGTATAAAACCTATCGGAACTAGCTTTCTATGGTTTTTTCCAAATTATTTCTCTTTTCCAACTTATCGATTTGTTCCTTGGATAGCATTTGTAGGGGAACCATGGATGTGGTAGGGATTTCTTCAGCTGAAGACCATTACTGGATGTAAGTTGTCAAATCAGCTATATGTGCTTTAAGCTTGTCCTTTGAGACTTTATCCTATTGTATTAGATGCACCACCATATCCATAGACTCCTCTAGGTGCCCCACCTTTTTCTCTCTAGTAGTAGTTCCTAAATCAATGGTGGAAATATTACAGCTTACTCCCTCCTTGCCCATCATTGGCATGGCTACTTGCACAGTTCAAGACCCAGAAGCATCCATCATTACAGTAGATCTAATTCAAGGCTTCTTTTCTTTCTTGGTGGTGATCTGTGCTTAGGCTAAGATAGCCTCCAGTATTGCTCTTGGATCCTTTGGGGCAGGTGTCTTCTTTTCAAGTTGTGTCTCCAGCCATTTAGGCATAGCAAATTTTCCCTTGGGAAATTCACAATCATCCTTGCCTTCGTTTTCTTGGACCTCTATATGTTTACCTATGGGAGCCCTTTCTTCCATTTTAGTGTTGTCTCCTTCTTCCTCATTAGAGTCCTGGATGAACAAAACGCACTTGATGGGAAGCTTAGTAGGAAATTTCTCCTGAGGACTTTCTTCTTTCTCAGCCTCCTCCCCTTTCTTTTCTTCATCTTGTTCATCCTCATGCACATGTTCCTTGGGCTGCTCAATTTTGATACTTTTGTCTGTTGGAACCTCACCCTCAAGTTTGTCCTTCTCTACTTCTTCTCTATAAGGAGGTGATACATTCTCCTATTGTTCCCCTATGGGGATTTCTACATTTTCTACTGCCTTGTCACCTTCTTTCTTTTCTTCCTTAGGAGGTGAAATTTATGCCTCTTCTTTGTTGTCCCTTGATTTTCAGGCCATTTCCTCCTTGTAAACATCATCGAAGGTTTGTACAATAGTTCTACCACCTATACCCTCCTCTTCGTCTCCACTTTTGGAAGACCCTGTTTCTTCTTCTTCGCAGACCACCTTGTTGATTTGCTGGTGTTCATACTTTAGGTGTTTGTGGTATTCAACGACTTCTTCCTCTACTAATTTTGAAGCTTCTTTCTCCCACTTCTCCCATTCTTCAGAAATTAGCATCATGGCCTCCATTGTTGGTGGTCCCATCAGAGATTGTGATGGCATAGTGCTGGCGAGGACCTACACTAAGGTAGCTTGGATGGTGGGATCCAAAAAGATCTGGGAAATCTCAGAGGGGACATTCTACATATGCCTCTTGAAATCCTCTGGAAATGCGAGTGCGGGCATTGGAATTGTTATTGCTGCCAATGGAAGTGATGTAGTAGGCGACGTGGAGGCAGAGGAAAGCGGAGAAGTTATAGTGGAGGATGAGTCAACCATTATTATGGGCTCGGATAATGGAGGTAAAGTGAGATGGACCAAGATGTCCACCGCAGGTGGGGATGTGGCAAACATGGCCCAAGAAACAGATGGAAGGGCGACAAAAATAGGAAGTGTTGGAGAAGATTTTGGCTAATCCATTTTCTCTTCCTCACCCTCTTAAAGGGGGTCTTCTTGAATTGTTGGTTGCCCTGTGATGCTTCCTATCCATTTGGGCCTCTTAGAGGGTGAACCTCCTGAATCTTTTCTAGAATAGACCTTTGGATCTGGTGACTACTCCACCTCAATCCCTTTCCTCTTCTTTGATCTTGTGAGCGAAGGATACTTGGATGTTCCTCCTATTGAAGTTGTGGCAGCAACATCCTCCATAGCACTAGACTCACTCTTGAGTCCCTCATATGTGAGGACAACCCCTTGTTGCTTCAATTGGGCTACTTGTCCATTAACCCATTCTTTGGTATGAGCCATGATTGGTTGGGCTATAATGTCGAGGTCATAGACCTCCTACTTGTCCCAGTCTATTGCTGGCAGTAGAAAGTTAGCGACTGCATTATATCTGGGATCCATGATGGTGCTTTCATCCTCTTCAACTTGATCAGTTATGAGAAACAATTGTATTCTTTTCATGGAGTACGCAATCATTCGCATGTAATTCCTTGCACGCACCTCTTTATCATCCTAGCAATCTGCTGAGCAATCTTCGACATGATGCAAATGGGTGTATCCTAGTCCTAATTCCTTTCTTACATGCCCATATAGGTCCATCCATGGGCAAGTAGTGTGTAAGCAGAAATGGTACTCTGCCAATTCCTTCTCATAATTCCTAGCACATTGGGAGGTTTGTAATTTGTACATCCCTTGGCTGAAGGCTAAGGGATAAGGGATCCCTACCAAATTTCTACTACTGAGGATTGAATGCACATGCTACAATTGTCGAGAGAGCTCTAATAGTATGATCTGGTCATTAGGGTATTGGGGCAGCTTATTCAACCTTTCTGTGAAACCTTAGGCATGAATATATGTGAACTTGGGGTATTGTATGAATAAGAAGGCATATTGCTTCAAGAACACCCAAGCACTGTGAGAGACCCTTCTTTCAAAATCCCCTCCAAGCAATCTAATGATGTGGCTGATGAAGACATCATTCACCCTACAATATTCTTTCTTGAAGTTCCTTAACTAGAGCTAGGGATATCTATCATAAACCTTCAGTGCATGACCTAGTTCCTCATCAGGTACCATGAACAATCCACTTTACTGGCTCCACTCAGCCAATGAGTACACCAGATAGGAGGTCATGTAGAACCTGTAGGTCTTCTTTACATTCATAAAATGCTCATGGAAGCAGTCACTTATTATGCCTCCCCAATAGAATGAGGCTTTTGTGGTGACATCCTCATCCCCATGGAGGATTTGTTGTATGAAATGCACCATCCACTCCTGAAAAATAGGCAGTAGTAGGGAGGCCCATCACCCTGCTCAACATGGTGAGCAAGTCATGGTAGTCCTCATAGAAGTCGTTGTGAAAGAGTACTTGAGAAACCTTTGTAGTGTTGTCCCTTTTCTTTTTAAGCCAGTATTGGTTTATTAGTTTCTTGCAGCCCATCGGGTCCTCATCCCATGTTGCTTTACATTATTCTATGGTGGGAATCTTCATCTCCCCAAAGGTAAGGATGCAAAAAGTTTTCATAATCGCCTCACCTGACATGTCAACAAGGATGTTTCCATCCCTATCAACAATGGTTCATGTCTGTGGCTGATAAGCTTGTTGACAAGCCATGACCAATTCAGGGGTTATGAGGGATGGAGGGAAGCCTGCAGCTTTTGCAATTCCACTTTGTCTAATTAATCTAGCATTATCAGTCTTGGGGTGGATTCTAAACCTTTTCTTGAACTCATCAATATTGACGTGGTCAATATTGGTATCTATAATTTCTTTTCAGTCTGTGATGATTTTTAAATGCAGAGATTGTCCCTGGAACTAGTACTTCATTTTGTCTTTTTCCTCCTTTCCACGAGGAGCCTTGCCTGCCTTTTTTCCTTTTTTCCTTTTTTACAGCTACCCCTGAGGGTCCTAAATCTTATTCCATACATCCTACAAACAAGGGCATAATTAGCACAACCAATCATAAAAGTATGAACATCAGTGAAAATCCCATAAATGACATCCAATCAGACAATATATTATCCATAAAATCCAACATTTACTTCAAGATGTCATTAGTAATTTACTAGAGGGATTTTGAACAACCTAAGCCCAAAGGGTCGGGCTTCCCTGACAAGAATGTTGTTTTGAAGGGTAGACAAGGTAGGGCAATCCATGTAATTTCTCCTGACTTCAAATTTTGGTGGTTTAAAAGGCTCATGTAGGAGAAGGCTATTTTTTAGCACATTGGTCAAGATTGGTTTCTGAATTGGAGGTTATTTGGATCAATTTTGGAGCTCTTGGAGATAAAAGGTCAGAAAGCTATCAGATCTTTTCCATTTGGAATGGCCAGGAAGAAATAGAATCCTAAGGTCAAAATTTGAGGTCTGGGACCCGACAAGTTGAAAGATAGTTAATGTGACCCTTAACTTTGAAGCATTCGAGCTTGAAGGAGCGGGAATTTTTTGGTGATTTTTCATTTGAAGACAGCAATCATGGAATGGAGACTTGGTGGGAGTGGCCTGGTGGACCGAACCTGGCATTGATCTCAACTGCTAGTTTTTTTTCTATTAAGTTTCTCGATGATCAAAATGGCAGATCTCGAAGGTCAGAAGGATGGGCTTGTCTTTCCTTTGCACGGGGCCCAATGTGGGTAAAGACGCCAATGTTTGATGTTTGTTGGTTTTTGTGGAAAAGGAAGGCTCAGGACCCAAGAAGTGAGACGGCGTCTATAGGAGGCCATTTGAAATGGAAAAGACACCTCAAAAACACACAGATAGAAATTTGTGGACTGGGACTTGGGGACATTACTAAATAGCTAATTTGTGCATTTAACCCTAGATAGCAAGAGGCAAGGTGGGGCCCTAGAGGCTAGGTGGACAAGTTCTCCCTGCCGTTTGGAATGGTGGCAGCGATGCGACATCCCAGGGAACAAGTTTCGTGGGTGTAGACCTTGGAAGCTTAGGCGAGGTACGAATTTCAAGTTTGTCAAGTTTGATAAGTTTGACGGCTATCGGCCTATGGAGGTTCGGGGTCGCAGGCCCGGGAGGCAGTCCCACCGTCAGGTTAGATTATTATTTGTGCAAAGTTTTGATGGTGATGAGCCAATGTGGGCCTAGTAGGCATGAATTCCCTGCATGAAGAATAACAACAATGAGCTGTAGTTCTAGATTTTCCTTAGAAGATGCTATGGAGGTTTTTCTAGAATTTGGGCACATGGGTTTTTTAGGTGCTATCGTGTTTTACCCAATCACAGCATTTTAGCCCATTTTGTTCATTATTTTAAGTGAAAAATTACAAAAAAATCTCTCAAGAGGGTAGATGGAAAACCTACCTCAATAACCCGGTGAAAGAGGTTGCAAAATCTTCCAAGGACAGCCAAATGATGATAACGGGCATGAGGGTGGTAGGCGATAGATGCACTGGACTCCTCGAACTCTACTTTGAACTCCTCTGGAAAACTTGACAAATGAAAATGACAAGTCAAGCCAGATATTTATACCCCAATTATTATTTAATACCCTCATTAATGCTCGTACGGATGACAAGAGTGTTGGAGAAATTCAAATCTCAGATCTAGCGATAGGAGGTTTGAGGTCTAGGGTCTGTAAAGACACGACCCTACGGTCGCTTCAAAGTTCATTTTCAACTAATAGTGAAGGGAAACCCGAATCCTAGAGAACGGAGTGCCGGCGCATTTTTTCCATTTAGAAAGGGCGAAGTCGACATGGAGTTCTGGAGGTAGAAGTCCAAATATCCGAGCCCGGTGAGCTCAAAGGCAGCTGATTTTCATCATAATTTAAATCGAACAGAAAATGAGGATTCGGGCCTTGGGGGTGGGAAGGCGGAAGCCTTCTTCCATTTGGAATGACAAGCACCAAAAGGAAACCCAGCAAGGTGGGCCCACCAGGCACCAAGGCCATTGACAGAAGCAAACTGCCAAGGATGTTCTACAAGGCACCAGGACTTAGCAAAAAGGAGGGGATAAAACATGGTCAACTCAAGATGAGACTTTGGAGATATGCTGACCATTTAGGACACCAAAATTGGGCATGCAAAATGAGGTGGTGACAAAACACCCCGGTAAGGTGAAAGAAAAGAGGGTCCCCATTCCAAACGGGGCGTGTGTGCTGAGGGCACAACAGTAACCAAGCACTGAATATCATCCTTTCCACTATTTAAACAAACATCTTTGTTTTGATCAGACAATATCATATTCCTCTAATAGGTCTATCAACCATTGAATCGAGTAATTACAATCCTATCTCAAAGATTATAAAAAAACACAATACACATTTAGAAACACTTTCCAGCACATCACAACATATCAAAGTTCTTAGACGTTTGACATAAAGAAAATCATCATATTTTAGACTGTCCTCTAAAGAAAGGCTAGTAGATTAGGCCTATTTTACAAAGGAGACCCCTTCAAAACCATTTCAAATCACTCAAAATAGTCTTCAAGCATGTCTTATAACTCAATATTGCACCATTTATTGGAATTGAAAACCATGAAAATGTTTTGATCCAATAAACCCTCGTTTATAGGGTGTAAAAGTACAAATCAAGGAGGGTTTTGTGAAAAATACTCTTGCAAACCTCTATTTCTCTAGCCTCCACCGGGAACATGATTTTTTATGTCTTCCAAGACCACCTACATTGTTTCCAAGCCTCTACAAGCTTTATTTATTCATGACCCATGACTGTAGCATCACTTTGTGAAGGCAAATCCTCTATTTTCTAGTGTAGCAACAACTCCACCATGGTATTCTTGCTTTTCCCTACACTTACAATCATCAAAACATGGAAAACATCCTAACATTAACCTACTCCACCAATTTATTTGACCTACATTGGTGGATTAGGGAAGAAAAACCCTATTGGACTCTCAAACTTGCTTCTAAAAGGACTCTATCGGGCAGTGAAAACTTCCTTTTATTCTTTTGTTTCCTAAAACAACCTTCCAACTCTTGAAATTGGAAACTAACTCCTCTTTACATGTATTCACACTATGATTTAACTTTGGGTGTTCCTAAATTACCAACACAAGAAAACAAAACAATGCAATAATGCTACAAACTCAAAAAATAGGGAATTTTTATTTAAAAATCTAATTACAAGAACACAAACTTCTACTTTTCTCACCTTTACATTCCTTTTAAAGATATTTCATTTTCCATAACTGTCTTTCCATCGGTTGAAACTACCCCTTTAACCCTTAATATGCTTGATTTCCTTGTTTTTGTCAAGTTAACAACTTTTAACAATATTACATTATTGCATTGTTTGCATTTTCCCACTTTGACCACCTAGAACTTACCCATAACCTTAAATACATTCAAATAAGACCTCATATGACCTTGAACATGCTTTACATCATTTTTCCATGACCTTTTGTTATTGACCCAATACAAATTTGAACACTCATCCCCTTTTCAAAATTGAAAAGTATTTGATGACCTAGGTGCTCCTGCACCAACATCTGACCCAATTGAATCAAGAGAAGATCAAATTGAATAAGCAACTAAAATTTATTTCTCTTTTCATCAAAAATCACACTGTTTCATTTGCAAACCACAAGGCAACAACAAGCCAACTCATTTCAATACTTCTTCTTATCATCCTCAAGCTTCAAACATCTTATTTATCAACAAAAATGACTGATCCATGCACAAGAAACCTAATTAAAGTCACTAAACAATGGACACTCTTTCATCATTCACCAAGGCACCCTTCCACTCAATTTACATTATAAGTCATGTGACATGGATCGCTATCATAATTTTTTTGTGATTGAATAATTTGTTGTTTTATTTTCATATGTTGGCTATGGAAACACCTCCAAATGTTATGAAGGCAATGGATATTAGTGTTTCATCCACTATACAATCCCTGATGGCTCTGATAGGGGAGGTATGAGTTAAATTACTAAATTTTAATTTACATTCATTGTTATAGATGTTAGTTCTAGTGAAAAATCAAACCATTATTGATTTGTAGTTTAATTCCTATTTGGATGGTTTATACAGGACTTGAGCATGCCTTAGCATCAGCGTGCAAATATTTCCATCATGGAGAGTGATCGTGAGATGGCCGTCAATGATTATTTTGTTAAACATATCTTTTTTTATAATGTAATTTCTATATATTAATCTCTTTACTTCTTATTGTAATAGTTAAAACTTCACTATGAGCTAAACCCTAGGAGGAGCAGCAGGAGCACTCCTTGAGCACAGCAGAAATGAATGATGAACTTATCACCATCGGATTGCCAAAAAAAGGGAAATAATTTATTTCCAGAGCATGGAGATAAATGAATTTTTATTCCAAAGCCCTTTGTTGTATGCCTAGACATGGCAATTTTGTACATATTTTGTATTGGATATATTTGACAATCATAGGCTTTGTCACACATTGAGTTCCCTCGCACTCTCTGGACCACTCTATGGGAAATATATGGAGATCCCACTGAATCTCCATTCCCAAATAATCCCACTATAGACATAGTTCTCTCCCATGATAAATGAGGATGATCCTTTGTATGATGATGATACTAAAGAGAAACTTTCTTATTGGAAGATTCTTGATTTTCCTAATGACACAAAGACATCTCTTCATGTTTCTCCTCTTTCTACACCTCCTATATTGGTAGCTATTCAGTCTCCTCCACCTGCTATTTCAATAGATATTTTGGCTTCTCCAAAGGATACTTTAGACTCTCTTTTGTAGTTTCACTCTTGTCCTCTTGATCAACAAGATGTCATACTTTCAGACATTCATCATTTGTTTGCAAAGTCTCTCCTTCTTGATCATGACAACAGCACTGAGGACACTTGTCTTCTTTTTTATGTCAGCTTCATTGAAGTTGCATCGGCCCTGTCTTCAGATATTCTTGCTCATGCCTTGCCTACTTTAGCTTCTATAGTGACAGTATCAAATTCTTATGGTTCCAGTTATCATCATGCATCTATGATCCATGTGGTCCCTATTCTTGAATCTCCGTAACACATTAGCTTTGGCTTGGAGATCATTGAGCATTCTATGAAGACATTAGGGGCATCATCTATTTCTTTGGATCTTGTGCATAATTTAGAGACCTTTATACTTCTTTTTGTATGTTCCTATCAGGAATGGGAAGATTATTTGCACACTTTTATAGTTTTCCTTCTTCCTAAGGGGAGAAATGTGGTTCAGCGTTCATTGATTCTCTTCAGCATACTTCATCGAGTGTCTATGCACACTACAACATATCTTATGGGGGGCTTAAAAGTCTCTTCCTTTCTCTCATATGGTATATCTCTTGTACTTTTGTGATAGAAATAGTTCTTGCGGGGTTTTGAATCCTCCTATATTTCTTCTTCTTTCACTTGTACATTTTTTTTCTTTCTTTCTTTTTGGAGGATATATTTTTCCCACTAGGTTTTCTATCTTTCTCCATTTTTGAGAGTTTTACATTGTGCATGGGTACCTCATCTAGCTAGTAGTCAGGACCCATTTCTACATACCCACCTAAGCTATGCTTAAGGGGGGGTGTTAGTGTATTTTATTCTAGTTAGGCTAACTTAAGCCTAGTTGGGTGTTGGAGTTGATCCTTGACTCATTCCCCATGAGGTGTCAAGGTTGTTGAGGTGACTTGAGAGGTGTACAATCCCTCTCAACACCTCTCCTTTGCATAGAGGAGAGCAACTCGCCACCACTACAGGATGAGGAGTCCTCTCCTCAATCCATGACATGTGCAACTTTCCACCACTACGAGATGAGGAGTCCTCTCCTCAATCCATGGCATGTGACTTCCTATTCTTGTGGCATGAGTTTCCTCATCCTCATCTTTTATAATGAGGTTTTTAGTTCATTGTTAACTAGTAAGCTAAATACAATTCTATGCATTGTTCCTGTGTTTGTTTCTTATCTCCTAGATCTTCCTAGTTTCTAATAATAATAATACCTCTTGTAAACTTAATGAGATTTTTTCATTATTGAATGGACCTTTTCTATAATTAAATTTGATGATCTATTCTATGAGTAAAAATATTTGTTGAAATATTAGACATGGATCATACATTTGTTATTGATTCTTCATGTAAAAGATAAATCATAAGTTATCATAAATTCGTAACTCTATAGGAATTTTTCACATCAATGTATAATATCATACTCAAGTGTCAATATTTTTCCTCTTTCTAGAGATGGATCATGTGTAATATGATTCAAAATAGTAAGAAAAAATTACCTTCACAATTATCAGTAGGAGGCTCTATTATTTGCACATATTGTGGAAATATCATGTCTACTATTGATAAATAAGTTACTATTGTTATTGAATATAAATACATAACTGAAAGGCATTGGTTGGATTTGTACCAATATGTAAGATAGCACCAACTTTTCTACACAGCCAGGGAACAACATAACCAAATGACCCCCACAACCATATATAGGGAACATCCAAGTAGAAGGTAAGGAAAACACAATGAGAACAAGGCAGAGAACCTCAAAGGAAATAGAGAAAGCAAATGAATCCATTGTAATACAAGGAAGTACAAAAACCACCCATGAGTAGCAAGCAAGGCAGGGAAAAGGCTCCACCTACAAATGCATCAGGAACACCGCATCCCTAAGAAACAAGACCATAAAAGGAGGAGGATCCTCCAACACACACACAAGCACAGCAACATCATCATCTTCACCTAAATCTTCCTCTCCCTTGGATGCACCCTCACCAATATTCAAACTTGAGTTCTTGCCACTTATCCCACTCTTATATGTCCTAATAAACCCTTGTTAGATATCTAATTAAGTACCACACTTACTCTTTTTACCATTGCACTCTCTAGGGTATAAACTAACTACATAATGGATACCAAGGCATATAGATCTCCATAATATAATTCCCTATTTCCTCTTGCTAATAGGTAGAGCAACGAAAGAAGAAGAGAGAACAAGAAACAAAATAAATTAGATGAAACACAATGATAAGGGACCAAGCCTAAGAGGTCAAGGAAGAGTAAATAGCATTGAAGAGAGAAAGAAGATGATGCAATCTATCATGATAATAAGGGAGATCACTATAGTAGTTATTTCAAGCAGAATGTGGAACAAGAGGTACATCCAATAATGAGATGTTGCCTCTGTAGACATGCAAAATTAGCATATTGCATTTAATCAAATCCATTCATTAGATAAATCAAGTTCATTAAAGTCATCCATTTAAATTAAATAAATCAACTTTATTTAATTTAAGCCTAAACATCACCCTCTTTGATTAAATAAATCAAATATTTATTTAATTAAATCTAAATCATCTTCCATCTCCTTTTCATTTAGTTTAATCCTTTTATCTAAGTCAAATGAGTCAAATCACCTAATCCTCTTTTAAATTAACCAAATTAGGATTAAATCTAATCTAATGCATGTCACATTCTCTAGATTTTCCCACTTGCACAAATAAAGGATTTTAATTAATTTATTAAATCCTCATTTTCCCTCAACAAGGCATCTTTAGAGAATATTCCCTCAAGTTTGAATTCAAATCAAATTGACTTGTCCCTTCAAACATGGCATTAATTCTCATCTTACATGTCCCCCACTTGGCATTTAAGCCCCTTTTTCTCCCTCCAACAAGCCAAATTTGAAATTTGAAAAGGCCACCACATGTCATTTATTGGCACATTGACCAAAAATTGCACATCCTCCATCCACTCACATTTGGACAAGTGTCTCCTTCCTATTGGTTGAATCTTTGTCCCACATTCACCCATTATTCATGTTTCTCCATCTTATCATTCTATAAATAGGAGATCTCATTCCTCATTTTAGCATCCACAATCTCATGCAAAGTTATTCTCTTCACATTGAGAGCTAATTTTGTCCATTGCATCTTAGTCATTGGCTTGTCAAGGGTTGGGAAAGGGTAACTTTTCACAAAAAAGTGACACCAATCCACTATGGGATAGGTATGCATTTGTGCTTCTTTGATACTTTCAATTAGTTTATTTGGTCATTTTGTTTGTTAAGTATGGTGCATTATCTCATAGGAGCATTTAGTAAATTTGCATGAACTAACCTTTGTCATGGAGTTTAGAATGTATGCAGATTTTATTGGTGCTCACATATGGTGCTAGAAGGAGGGAAATCTCATGGAGTATTCAATGCTTTGTTATTGTTATTCTGATTTCTTTAATTTTGAATTAGAGTTCTTTACTATATGGACGTTATTTTCATAAAATTTCTGGTTAAATTTTGTGTTGGGAACTTCGAACATAGATCCTTCCCTGAGGTTTTGTACAGTTAAGAGTACCATTCATTTTTTTTTTTATATACATCGAAGATTTGTAGATTATCCCATTCATCATATAGTCCGAACAAACTAAGTCAAACATATCCATATTTTAAAAAAAACCAATGAATCAAATATGTTCTACACTTGACAACCATGAAAAGTAACTCTTATTTGATTGATGTTGTAGTAGGATGCCTCTCGAGCCATGTTTGCCTAAGTTTTTTTCTTTTATTTATTTTATTTGAAAATATTAAACAGCCAAAAAAAGCAGTAGGATCGACATTGTGTAGACCAAGAGAAATTATTTGGCATTCAACATACAGCCCAAAGCAAATCCTCTATGTTGCATCACAATTTTGTATATGAGAAAAGAGAGATTTGATGCATAAATGTTTTGTTGGGTACTTGCCTTGCTATAGAAGTGTGTAAAAATGGGAAAAGTATGGAAACATAAGTGTGTTTCAGCCATTTGGGTCAGGTAGGTCATTTCCTTGTGCAAACATTGTGTGTTACAATGCCAACAAGATTCTCCAGCTTTGAACCACGCACAGGTAATGATCTTTTAGTTCTTCCTATGGATGGGTGCATGAAGTTGGGTTACAATTTTGTGGCCAATTCCAAAAAAAATTGAAAATGATATAACACGAGGGCATTATAATGTGCTCGCGTTATGCCATTTTAAATGCAAAAAAAGAAGTGAAATTGATTCATTTTCTTTTGTCTATTTTTTTGCTCTGCCCGCAGCCAAAATCCCTCACTTTCATGCTCGCATTCTAGGAGGAATTATACATATTTCATCAACAACTGTTTCTTTTTTCTTTGCAAATATGGTGCCACGATGATGAAGAGGTGCGGGAGGTAAGTATTGTTTGCTATTTGTTTTCAATTTCTTAGTTTCAAGTTGATTTTGTTTGTTTTAGGTTAGATTTGATTTTTTTTAATTTGTAGGAGATGCAAATGATCCTGTAAATCCTCAAAATCCTCAACAAGAAGAACAGGAAAATCCTCAACAACAAAATCCTCAACAAAACCAACCTCCCCCACCAATCACTCAACACCCTCCTGGCACTCAACAAAATTTGAGAAGTGAAATTGACAACAACAACAACAAAAAAAATTGAGGATTTTATCAGTAGGTTGAGTGATCCAAATGCTTCAACCATAGAAAGAATGATCCTAGTGAATTCAATGAAAGAGATGTTAAAAAATTTAGATTCAATGACCCAACAAATAACTGGATGGCAAGATAGGAGGCAGGCAGCTATGGAATATTATGCAAATAAACTATCATATAAACAAGTAAAAGATTTAAAAATTACTAAAGGTTATTTGTGCTCTTTATTCGTTGACCCTAGAACACATCAAAATATTAGCCTCAATGCGAAGAGGTTTCATATTCATTGGTACCACCACCAAGAGATTAGGAACCATTTTTATGATAGCTGGTACTTGGTCTTTGATTACCCACCATGCAACAATTGTGAAGTCCCCCAATATTTTCTTAGGAAACTATATAGTGAGTATGTATTGAACCAAATCCCAAATTATTTTGATATGAGGGAGTTCCAGGGCAGAGGTGGGGGGTTGGCTCAGGATAGGCCCGCTGCACAGTTGGATCCTTTGCAGCAAGGGAGACGACCTTTCGCTAGACCACCTCATGAGCACATTGTTATGCCTGTTGTTGCAAAGGAGAGTGTTGATGTAGAGACATTGTAGGTGATCAACACTTTGACCTAGACTGTCATCCATCATACTAGCCCTATTGTACAACACCATCCAAGGGAGTCTTTGAGTGGTGGCCTTCAAACCCATGTGTGTCAATCTTGAGGGGCAACCTGTTCATATGATCCCACAGGCACTCAGGAGGCTGCTATGTAGGATCTATATGCTGCTACATAGGATCCGTATGCATCTACGAGGATGGAGAGGATGGTTGAAATTTTGCATCATGCATATGGCATTGATAGTTAGGTAAAATTCAGCATGTTCATTAAATTTAATTTATTAAATTTCAATTCTGAAATGCAAGATTAACTAATTTATTTTTACTATTTTAATAAAATTGTAGGGTCACGATGTTGAGACTGGATACACCGGTCCTCCACCTACTTATTTCTGCAGTACACCTATCAGTGGGGTATGTAACTAGTAAACAATTATAAATTTATTACATGTTAATAGCATTGTTTTATGAATGCTATTTTAATATATGATTTTGGATGTTGAATAGGCTAATATTGGAGGTTTCAAGCAAACACCTCCTAGTTCCAATGGATTTACTCAAACATAGACAGAGCTAATAGAATAAAGAGAACTTAACTAATGAATTCTACTTAATAGATTTGTGTATTTTATATTCATATTGTTGGTTACGTTGCATTACACATCATTGAAACTCAAAGCATTACTTCAAATTCCATAACTAATAACTAGATGTTGATAGATTACAAAATTTCAACTGTACAATATAGTTGTTTAGAAATTCAACATAAGCAGCACGATGCAATTACTTCACCTGGAGGCATGTGCTTGCAAAGGTGCACCAGCACGAAAAACTATGGATGCTTGGAAAAAATCTATGAAACCATAATAGTAAGCAATAGCATAGACAAGGTAGTTAGTGATGCAGAGCATCATATCAAAACACTCAATCATCAAGGTAGATCTGATGCAAAGCATCCAAGAAACACCATCAAAATCATTTCTTCAAGGGATTTCAATCCCAAATAGAATCAGGAGAAGATCAAATATAATTTCATTAGAAATCTACTTTTCATTCAACCAAAATCCACTCAAATTCTCTTAGCCATTCCATAGGCCATCATTCATTATTCCACTAATCAATATTCCAATTGACTCATTCAAATAAAAAACCATATTAGAAAACTTTGACTTAATCAATTAGATTCACATCATTCTCAGCCACCATAAAAACAACATAAACTTGAATATTGACACTTGAATAATTAATCCTTTCATTTATTCACTAAGACAACAAATCAACTAAACCATACCTCACTATTATTAGTCCATTATCAAGAATTGTACTCACCATATTTTGACTACAATAGTCTATTTATAGGTTACAAACTTCTGCTACAACAAATCTTTATTATCATCTTGTGGTTAATCACCAATTTGCTCAAAAGGCTTCATAATACTCACCCATCAAACCATCAAAGTCACCAAACCTGTCTTCTACACCTTAACCAAATTTAGCAACATCAATCATATCATTAGTTTGATAGTAACTGTTGATGGGTGTTTTGCACACTTTCTCAACATAGGCAATGCATAGATGCACTACCTCTCTTGAAAGGAGACTTCCAACAACAAGTTGTTGGAAATCACCCCAAGGTCTATTCGGTATCAGGTCTTGACTTTCATGGAGTTCCTCGGTTGATGTTTGATGTGATTTTTTTGGTAATCATAGGGCGGACTTACATAGCTGGATGTGAGGTGGATCTTAAAATCTAAAGTTTCTGAGATGGAAGTTAAGGTGCACTTTGTTGTAGGTTCGAACTAAAACTTCAAATCTAAAACTTCAATGTTTCCCTTAAGTTTTGGCTTTACAATGTGCAATGAATCTTAGCATAGGTTGTTTCTAAAAAAAATAGAAAAGAGCAGGGAAGAGAGAAGGTTCCTAGATCTACAACTAATTGTGAACAGTGATCATGGAGGTTCTGCTATGACCAGCTTCCTTCAAACAGGATTCCACTTAACCAAGAAACCTATAGTATCATGAAATTTTTGTTATCTTCAAGGGTTTGTAGATATTTTATCATTCATCCACCACATACATACATGAATATAGATAAAATTTTAAAAGCAACTTCAAATTTCAGCCCAGACTAACTTTACAAGACTATCTACCAGCAGCAAATAGCAAAAAGTATGGACTGGAAAGCATCAATACAGTAGAAATTTATATGATTACGGAACAGCATTACCAAGATGTACTGAATTATTTTAAAGCTAATTAGAACTACAATATAAATCTAAATAAAGCATCTAACAATGGAGATTGAATCATGAAACATGTGAAGAACTCAGAAAATGCACCAAGTCAATGTATTTTCATTAGAAATTTTTGTAGCCTGTCTTTACAACAACTCAACTTCCTCTTGAAAATGAGAGGAGACCTCCCATTTATAGTGCCCCAAAAATAGAACGAATAGCTAAGATTTAATCTCATTATGTGGCCAAGATTCACTGCAAACTAGGGTTCTACCTACCCTCCCAATATATTATAATTTAAAATACAACTTTGTCTTCATCCTTATTTGTCTTCTAGTGATAGCACTGTAGCATCTTGTCCTTTGTTGATTGCCCTTTTGCTATAGCTATTCCTTTGAAAGCTCTTCATTGATAATAGGGTTGCCTTCCCATTTCTTCAAAGTTGCATACTCCATGAACTGAAAAATTACCCATTGGAGTTTATTAGCCTCTATGACCTCAGACCACAATACTTGATAACTCCACTCCTTGGAGTTGTCCTCAAGCCTTTTCTAGTCTTCATCATACTTGGTAGCGTGATCCCAGAATAGATCTAACTAGGAAAAGGCTCAAGTGGAAAAACTCATGAAATTGGTGGTTATTTCATCCAACATCCTGTCCTACATCTTTTTCAAGAAATGGGGCCTAACTTTATCTGGGTCCATTTTTTATGGTGGGAATCTCATAGGCTATCATTAACTTCAATTATCAAATGCAATTAGCCCTAATATCTTTGACCCACTCAATGTCTGGATCTACTTTGTTAATCACCTCCTTCAATCTTTCTTTTTGGTTCTCAAAGTCCCGCCTCCAAACATCCACGAGCCAATGATCATCCTTCTTGAGTGCGAGCTCCTTTTCCCATGTGGTAGTTGACAACCAGAGGATAGCCTTGATCTTCGGGTAGGTTGATTCATATGTCACAGGGAAGTCATTGCAAATTTTCTTTGTGCTTTCCAAAGACTACTGCAAGTCCAAGAACTTGTTGGTTGTTCAAACAACCCAACTAATACCCATACTTCTGATGTATAAAACCTATCGGAACCAGCTTTCTATGGTTTTTTCCAAATTCTTTCTCTTTTCCAGCTTATTGATTTGTTCCTTGGATAGCATTTGCAGGGGAGCCATGGATGTGGTAGGGATTTCTTCAGTTGAAGACCATTACTAGATCATGTCATTAGTACTTGATGACCCTTTGACCCTTAAGTATATGGATATTCAAGTGATAACTATTTCTTTTGATCCCATTGAATTAGCATCCTCTCTAAATTACTTTTGAGCTTCACCTAATACAGTAAAATATGAAAACATTAGTATAAAAAAATAATAATAAAATGACATAAGGAAATAATCACATACCACCAACTTATAATGGTCTCAATTAATTGTTTCCTCTTTTCATTTGTCTAGGGGGTAGGTGCATGATTTGGAGTTGTGAGTTCTCTTGTGACAACAATCAATAAGTGAATAAGACTATAGATGAATATAATTCAAATTTACACTAATATATGTGGGATAAAACAATAAAAAAAAGAAATTCATTGATTTATCTCATATCTCTAGATCAAAGAAATTGATGGTAAAACTACCACAATAATTCCCATTGCAATTATCCCATGAATTGATATCAAGAGGATTTTCAATTGATGTAATCAACTAAAAATAGAACAATGTTATTTTACCAAAATCTACCTAATATTATTTACAAACATAATGATTAAAAATAGTTAAGCTTACTTTAGTGAAAATTGTATGAAAACTCCCATTAATATAACCTTATATTGAAGGACCACCATCGGCCTATTCACCATCTAATATGAATTTTAAGATTGACATTCATATAAGGAAAATATATTTACATGCACTATATTTATTATTTATATACTAATTATATTCCTATGGACTTGACATGGCCATGTAATCAAGAGTTGAAGGGCTGATAGATGTAGGATGAGCACTTTGACCCAAAAATTTTTTACTATAATCAATTTAAATTGATTTTCAATTATCATATATGAATTAAATTTAATCTTATACTTAAAAAGTAAATATAGTAAATTATCAATGCTAAATTTCCTACCTACTAGGTCATCTATGAATACCATATCATCCAATATAAATGTGTCTTTCTCTTGGCCCTATGTATCTTAAGCATCCTTGGACCCATAATCATAAATGTACCCATAGTTTTGATAGATATGAGGTGATCATCAACACCTACAAGCCTCACCCTCATCAACCTATTCTAAAGGCCTATTGTGTTATAACAAGGTTTAAGTAAGGGGGTTGATGAACACTAGAGTCTCGGTTACGGGACATAATAACCCGACCAAAATAACCCTGGACAAAATAACACGGTCACAATAACCTAGGGACAGAATAACCCAAGGTCATAATAACCCAAGCCAAAATAACCCGTGGTCAGAATAACCCATGGACAAAATATCCCCATAAGAATATAGAGAAAGGAAAACAAAATTTATAAATTACATGTATGTTGCTAAAAAAAATATTATTCAAATTTTCAATTAAATTGTCAAATTATGAGTGATGCCTCTTATATAATCTAAAATGTTATGGTTGTCATAACCATCAACCAATCTTTTTAGTCTTTCCTTGAGTTCACGGTATTTTTTCCTACTTGGTTGCCCAGTGTATCCAGCCATATATTTCTCTATTCTATTCTCTTGGAGACTCTGTTCTTTTTTCACTGCTTTGATGAATTTCTAGACTGGGTTGTGTGATGCTTGAAGAAATTCACTAAATCCTCTATGCCATCCCTCAATAGTATTATTGGTTATGGGAAGATCATCTTGAGCAGCTGAATAACAATTCCTCATTGTGATTGGAAACTTGGGTGATCATCTGTTGCCTCTTCTGGTTAGTCTTCCAATCCACATGTCTTCAAAATAATCAATTATGGGTTGTAGGGTCTCATCATGCTCTATATAATAAGGAGATTTTGAAGTGTTTCAAATGCATCATTAATGTCTATTTAAGGCGTGAAAGCTAATGCAACAAGTTTCTTGATCTCATATGCAAATACTTCATCGACAATGTAACCCATGGTCATTTTACTTCTTCTCCCCTTCTTCCTTTCTTTACTTCTCTTAATTCTACCACTTTATATATCTTCTTAATGCCTTTTCATTTATATCTTTTCATAATAACTCTTAATCAACTTATTCCCACGAAATTTCCTTTATTTTTATAATTATTTACCATTTTATAGTTTATTTAAGCATATTAAAGGTGTTTTAAGGCTATTTTAGGGGTATATAATGGACATATGGTATAAAAAATGACCTAAATAGCCTCTATGGTGCTTCACAATCATATTTATAATTTATTTTATGTCATTTCTAGTTTACTAGCTTGATCTAAAATGACCATGGGTTATTTTTTGCATGGGTTATTTTGACTACGGATTATTTTGTCCATGGGTTATTATGACCCTGGGTTATTTTTTCCTTGGGCTATTTTGGCTGGGTTATTATGTCCAGGGTTATTTTGGTCGGGTTATTATGTCCTGATACCTAGAGTCTCCACTCAACACACTCCTTCACAATGAAAGGGATAGTGCAATGCTTAGCGTTTGGCCTACCAAGGGGCCTCTATTCTTGGTCTTGGGAATGACATGCCCTATCTATAGATCGTTTCAAAAGCTCCTACCTCTATCCTAGAAGTCATGTATGCCAAATTAGTTCAATATCTCATTAAGAATAAAATAAAAATAGAGTTTACTCAAAAAATAATATGGGACTTCATTGTTGTTTCATGAAGAATGGTCAAAAGAATTCCACTTCCCCCAATTTTTTTCTTTTGTTCCTTGGTATTGGAATTGATGGATAAGGAACCTCTTACAATTTTCATATAAGGGTTTTTATTTTGTGGATTAATGAAAAACACACATAAATCATATTTTAATATTTTTTTTCTTTTATGTGTTGGTATGTTAGTTTGGAGGTATATAATTATCATGTTTCTTCCCTCTTATTTGGCCACATGCTAATTTGACCACTCATAGTTCTATCTATATGAGAGATGATAAATTCCAATGAGGTGGTGAGGTTTGTCTAACATGAACTAGTTCTACTTGGAATTTTTAGCCTATTGATCAATTCTTGGAGTTCTCTTTTACTATTTTTACTTTGAACTAATAGTTTTTTCTATGTTTGAAGAGGATATCAAGGAAATAATGGGGGAGTTTTCTAAGGGTTTGTTTGTCCATGCTTTTCACCAAGGTTTTCATTATTTGGTGAATTAGGGTTTTCATCAATTGGTGAAGGGTTTTCAATTCTTGAAAATTAAAAAAAATGAATCAAAACAATTACCAAATTTCTATTTTATTCAATTTTACACTTAAAAACTAGAAAAATCCAACTCCTTGACCTCACAAATGTCATGGAAGCATTTTATGATGACTTGATCAAAGTTCCAAAATGTACATGCTCAACTCTTTTCTCATTGTTCTTATTATAGAGTTAAGAGCTTGGGTTTCAATGAGCTTGACCTTTGTGTATTTTTTTAACATAGATATAACATGCGAATTATATTGATTAGTAGTGACTGACCTTGGTTTAGTCACTGCCAATCCATAATGTGAATATACTATAACATGATCACATTATGTCCTATATGGACCAAAAATTAGTTATGCCATTTTTTGGTCCCCCATATTTTTGCATATTGCCCAAAATCCTTATGGAAATATAATTAAAATCTCAAGCTTCTAGACAATTTTTAAGCATATGGAAAGACTAGACATATGTGTCTCCTAAAAGGTATAGGATATTAGTCATGGGATGAGATTTTGTGCATTATCTATTCGGTGGAACATATTGATATTATTACATTAGTGACATATTTCTATTAATTATCAATTGCATAAAAGATCTTATTTAAAAATAACTACAAAATTTAGGGATATTAGAGAGTGCACATAATCAACTTGGAAAAGTGACATGAAAGTCAAGCATGAATTCAAACTATCCAAGTCTTTTATCAATGACACTCACAGGGTGTAAGATAGTGTTCCTTTACTCTTCAATTAAAAATTTCTACTTCCATTTCATGATTTTTTCTAAAAGATTGGGGGTGTTTTTCTAAGTATAATATTAAAAATTCTCTCTCAAGGTAATTTAACATAAAATTCTCCCTCCATTCCAAATACAACCAATATTAAATATAGATTGGAGAGTGAATTGATTTGAGTTCAAGTGGCTCAGCTTGAGACTTTTTGTTTGTAAATCCAAATGTGAAGCTAAAGATCAATTCGTAGCATGGAATATTATCCACTATAAAATTTCTTTGGGATAATGTCTCAACTTTCTTCCTACTTACTCCACCAAATTTCCTTTCTATCGCGTGTTAGAAACTATTAAACATGATTTATGGACTTGCAAGCGTACTAAAAAAATCTAGTAAATAATTATGACCTTTATCCTTGCTATATTTTATGAAAAATCAAGATGGAAATTAATTCTTTTAGGGATGCATTGTTCAAATAATATGATTTTAGAATATTTTTGTTAATATATCCTATTATATATTTGTATGCTTCAATATAAAGCTTTTTTTTTCCCAATTCCTTTTTCCTTACAAAAGTGATTATGCATGGTATATTCTCTAATATTATTTCACAATAGTTAACTCTTGCAAAATACTTGAAGGAGAAACAAAGAAAAAATTGAAATCTCAAGACACAAATATCTAAAGTGCAATCTTAGTTGGAAACTATTGGCAAGGATCACAACATGTATCTACTTACAAAAAAATCAAATCTCAAGACACAAATATCTATAGTGCAATCTTAGTTGGAAACTATTGGCAAGGATCACAACATGTATCTACTTACAACTGCTAATATCATTACAGAAGAGCATGGTCTATATACTATTGGAGAAGAGTGACGTTTTCCCTTTTCATATTGTGTTATCTACCCTAGAACTATTTTTTTAATTTTTCAAAAGATGATTTTTTCCCTTTCTACTCTTTGTAATTCTTAGTTGTAGTTATATATAACCTTGAATTTGATACTTGGAAGTTCCAAATTTAGAATATATTTTTCTATTATTGATATAGGAATTTTTCTAATAAAAAGATCACATATCATCCAAACTTACAAATACACATCACAATATAGGTCAAGACAAAATATAAACTGAAGGATTTTAGGATCAAGGAGATATTACACAAGCACAAAATGATGTAAAAACTAGCTTATTAGATTGATAGAATGAGCAACCTCAAATAGGAAAGAGCATGGAAACCAAGATCCACAAAATGTGAATAGGAGTGGAGTGGTGGTAAAAGGTCGAACACAAAGCTAGGGTGAGACTCCTAACCACCCTTGAATGAAGGGAAAGACTCCTTAAACATGGAGTAATGGTGGATAACCACCTAGAAAGATAGGGTGAGACTCCTAACCACCCATGAATGAATGGAAAGACTCCTTCAATGTGAAATAGTGGTGAATAACCACCAAAAAAGATAGGGTAAGACTCCTAACCACCCATGAATGAAGGGAAAGACTCCTTCAAAATAGAGTGGTTGCAGATAACCACCCAAAAAGATAGCATGAGGTGTCAAAGACCATTTCCTTGACCCCTAAGCATAAAGAAACCTAAGGAGGCTTGAGTAATCCATGTGTACATCTATGAGTGCACCGAAACCCCCCCCCCCTTAAGAATAACTTAGGTGGGAATAACAAAGATGGGTCTCAGCTACTAGGCCATGTTAGGTACCCATGAACAACATGAAATCTCTCATAAATGGAGAAAAGGAGAAAACCACATGGAAAAAACTCCTCTCCAAAAGGGAGAAAATGTAATGACTATACCAAAGAAAGAAGGATAGTAGGAGGACTCAATGTGACTCCCCAAGGACCGCTTCTATCATGCAAGTACAGTAGATGTCCCCTTGATAGGAGGAGAAAAAGAGGATATGAATCTCCCCATAAAGAAAAAGCTCTCATGCCAATGATGAACATCTAAAGAAACAGATCCACTAGTGATTGGAGAGGCCAATCCAAAATAATGGGTGGTTTTGGAATCCAAATCTAGATGATCTAAAACCCCACTAGGGAATCCAATAAAATAAAGCATAACTTACAAATTAACCAAATATTTTTAAAAAAAATAATTCGATTACACAAGCTTTTTAAGGATTTCAAGATGACGTTACTTAAACCTTACAAATAAGAACATCAAGATATAATATTAAAGTCATAAAACTTAAGTACATATTAAATTCATGATGAATGGTCCAATTTTCATAGCCTTTATACAATTAGGTTACATATATATCCAAATTACATCAAGTGAGATTTTAATAAATCTCGAATCAGCATAATGCCATTACACAAGTTCTCTTTATACATCAATAGAAAATATAATAAAGATGAAGAATATATTTCACGTTGATAGCCTTGTTCATGATTACTCTAAACGTCCAACATCATGAACATAAAGGATCAGGAACCTGCTCCATGAACAATGTTATCCAAGTATAACAACATTTGAAAGAGGACCCAATGGAGGGAATAGCATGGTTTCCTCCCAACTGCGTGGTACTCAAAGGTCCACTCCCTCCATGCTAGGAGATAATGACAGGTCCACAAAATAGTCAAACATAAAACAAAGAATAAACATTACATAACAAGGCAGAAAAACATATAATGACATGACAAAATCAAAATTACATGATCATTAATAAACTCCGAGAGGCAACAATAGTAATGCAGGTGACTCTACATAAGAGACCACAAACATGCTTCAAGACAGAGTGTCATCACATAATTGTTCTACGTTACCCTAGTGAATCTTACTAGACTACCGGCCCTCATCCATAGTTACCTTGGAAGTCTCTACCAATTCCCAACCCCTAGACAAACTCATGTGGCATCAAATTACCTTTCAGGAAGAAAAGGTAGACGACAAGCCATTCCAGGCCTTCTCAACCTACCCTTAATCTAAACGAGCATTAAGGCACTAGGTGAGGCATACATATTATCTAGATTAATGTTAAATACCACCCCACCCCTATTGTAAGCCACTCTTCCTATAAACATGACTCAATATTAAAATACAAGGATAACCATTATACATGTTGAATGAAACCATAAAAGAACATATCTCAACCATGATACAACTTAATAAACATTTCAAATGTATCATCCATAGAGTATAAAAACAACAAAATGTCAGAGTCATAACTAAAAGAAAACAACATAGTATCATAAGAAACTAAAGCATCTATCTATCAAAATGAATCAAACTAAGACAAAGTGTCACAATTGAAGGGAAACTACAGATGATGTGTTCCTTTAAAAACTTCTCACATGTCCACATGAAGGAAAGCGATGATGTTGATCCAAGATCATGTGAAGATGGATATAGAGAAGGTTGCAAAGATGAAAAAGATGGTGGGACAATAATGATGATGTGGCTATCAACAAATTATTCAAACTAAAGAAGAAAGCTGTAACTATTGAAGAGTTGCAAAGATTCCTTCATTAGGGATGATTCCATTGTTTATCCAATGCTCAATATTTTTCCCGCTAGAAAGAAACTCAGGAAGCATACGAGGATGTGACACTAGAACCTCATGTAGAGAGGAATTTAGAATAGAAAAACACTTATGGCTATTGATGGGAGGAGCAGTGCGGAGCTCGATAGTTAATTAGCAACTTTAATATTCTATGTTTGTTTATTCAGAATAAAAATTAAAAAAACCTATACTAGATACTTTGCAAAAATATGCATGCATCTAGAGCCAAAGATTTACATCTGCCTCCATTGTGGTCTCTTGAAATTGTAAACTCACAACAATGGAAACAAACTTACAAAACACTGGTTCAACTATGGCTTGATCTATGTCATGAAGGATTTTAGGATTTTAGGATCAAGGAGATGTGATGCAAGCACAAAAAGATGTAAAAAGGAGCTTATTAGATTGATAGAATGAGTAACCTTAAATAGGAAAGAACATGGAAACCAAGATCCACAAAATGTGGATAAGAGTGGAGTGGTGGCAAAAGGTCAACCAAAAAGATAGGGTGAGACTCCTAACCACCCATGAATGAAGGGAAAGACTCCTTCAACATGGAGCGGTGGTGAATAACCACCCAAAAAGATAGGGTGATACTCATAACCACCCATGAATGAAGGGAAAGACTCCTTCAAAATGGAGTGGTGGGGGATAACCACCACAAAGATAGCATGAGGTGTCAAAGACAATTTCCTTGACACCTAAGCATAAAGAAACCTAAGTAAGCTTAAGTAATCCACGTGTACATCTATGAGTACACCAACATTGACAAATGATCATGTGCTCATTATGCAATCAAAGTTATTACAAGCAAAGTGCACACAAACTTTGTACAAAAATATTCACGCATGTGCATGCCACCAAGACATAAATGAATGTCTTAAATGTATTTACATTATTATGTTTTTACCTAGATCTACCTTTAAATTTTCTATTCTACAATTTAATGCTTATGCATTAGTACCTTACATAAATATTAATTAATTGATATACACTAGGTACTTATTACACTTTCCATTAATTTTCCCTAGTTTATTTATGTGCAATTAATGAGGAAAAATAATCATACATAATTAACACTATTAATTGTACTCAAAATATTTTAATAAATATAAATTAGGTTCATGCACCATGCATTTCTCTGGTATCGTGCACCCATTGAATGTAGTATTATATTGGTTTGATCAAACATATAATTCACACTTATTCATTGTAAATAGTTTTAAAGGGATTTGTTTTACTTGTCCTTTTGATTGATCTAATTAATCAAAATATTTAATGATAGAACATGATTAATTAATTACAATTCAAAATATATGAGTAATCCATGTGAAGAAATAAATATTTATTGTCTAATTTTCTAAACTATATACTATTATTAAGATTTTTTTTCTAATAATATAATCGACTAGCTCTAACCCTTAAGGAATAAGAGAACACATACAAAGAAAGAAAAAATGTTTGAGAAATATATTATAGAATACATTAAGGTATTTTAGAACTCGTCTTTTATTAATAATTTTTAAAGAGAGATAAAATATATTACATCCATAAAATGTAGCAAGTTTTAGTGTTGAAGTCATATTGTAAAATTTATTTATACTGGGATTTTTTAATAGTAATATGTATGATCACAACATGAATCTTGTCTAGAGAAATAAGTACATCAAGCAAGGATTTAGTTGAAGGAATAATAGTGCATGAAATTTTGGGGATCATCTGTTGGTGTAACGGTGAGATGGTTCCCTTATTTATGGGGCAACCAAGGTTCAAATCCCCACTTGGACCTAAGCAATGTATACCGGTTTGGTTCAGAGATAAATACTTTCATTCCTAGCCCTAGAATGTGGTCTCACCCTATAAAAAATAAATTGATCATGCTTAATATAATTTTTCATTATTTGAAATATTAATACTTTTAAGAAGATTAATGATGCTTTTATGAACATCTTTAATTAAAGTAGCCTTTTTTCCAAAATAATCTCCATATAAATAATATAATACTTAATCAATATTAAAAAATTTAAAATCAGTTTAAAAATAGTAAAGATTAAATTAATATATATTATTTACATTGAACTATCTTTTAATTGTATTTTAATATTATTAAATATATTTACATGAAAATAATATTTAATTAAATTTATAAAATAAATTGTAAAATTTATCACATTTTTAATTAAAAATTCTATTATCAAACATATATTTAAATATAGATTATGTAATGTTAAGATTATCATATAATTATACTTTTTATATAATTTCATTATTAATAGAATATTTAAAAAATCAAAACTATCCTTAGTAAACATTAATATTGATATATTTATTAAAAGTTATCATTAACATATAGTTTTTAATTACGAGAGAGGGTATTACCATGCATCCACCAAAAAGCATCAATGTAAGGAAAAACTCTTCAACTAGAAGTTGATGTTCAAATGACATGCAAATCCATATCCACTCTTAAATCTTATCTTCTTATATTTATAAAAAAACTTAAATATTACTTTAAAATGTTACAATTTAAAATAGTTAGGATTAGAGTTTTGATTAGAGGAAAAATGATGAAATTTTTTAGATTAGAGTTTTGATTAGAGGAAAAATGATGAAATTTTTTAGATTAGAGTTTTTTATTTAAAAAAATCAAATCAAAGAGATTTGATGAAAAAAAAGAACAAATAAATAAATAATATTTTTCCATCACAAAGATAAATCAATTAAAAAAGAAAATTAGAAAATAGCTCTCCACATATTTTATATATATTAATATTTAATATGTGTATGCTAGTTTTATATACAATTATATTATATTTAAATTATTAATCCATTATAGATAGGAAATGTAGAATTTTTGTGATGGATGTAATTGAATTTTGTGTTTAGAAAGAATAATTTTTATATTTTCAACTGATTGTGAAAGGTTTTTTTTTTTTATATAATGAATACCTGCTAATAAATTTTAACTCCTCTTTAACGACACCACTAACATATTTATTTTCTTATTTACAAATTAATCCATTTTTTTTTTAAATTGTAAATGACCAATTAAAAAAATTATTAATTTTGATATTTTCAACTGATATAATTCTTAATTCTAATTTTTTAACAATACCTTTACATTCAACGGCTATTTTCAATTAGAAAACACGTTAACTGCCAATAAAACTGGAAAAAATCTTAATTGTTATTAGCAAGTACTTTTTCATTTTATTTGAAATAATATCTGTATTTATTGTTTATTAAGAGAAACGTTTATGTCCATAAAACGAAGCAAATAAATGCAAGAATATTAAAAAATAATAATGATAATATTCTTGCATTTATTTGCTTCGTTTTCGTTTGAGTTCATTGCAAACAGAAAGCTTTATTTGCTTCGTTTACGTTTGAGTTAATTGCAAAGAGAAAGCTAAGATCTGCAGAAATGGCACGTAAAGGAAATAATCACCCCAAGTTAATTGACTCTGAACTTTTCCAGGTATCAAGGTTTGCTTTCATAGCCATTATGAGCCTCTGCATTTTTTCTTCTCTGTTAATGCTTTGTGTCGATGGATTTACTCAAATTATAGCAAGTTTTGCATTCATGGCAGCCCTGTGGGCTCTCGCTGAGGCCGTTTTCTTAGAAGTAAGACACAAAACGCAAAATCATAGAATTAAAAGTAATAGACAAAACACAAAATCGTGTCTGCTGTCACCTGTCCCTAGATTCATGAGAGATATTCCTTCCGCTTCTCCATTTGTTCCGCCACAACCCCAGTCCTATGAACCATTTCTTGCTCCTCCATCATATTCTGTAAGATATGCAGGCCAAACCGCAGCTGCCCCTATCCATGCATGGTCAAGGCAGAAACACAGAGAGGAAAATCTGATGTTTCTAGCAGATGTATGGGGAAAAGTGACAGAAAGTGCATCAAAGCAGGCAAGACAGCGAGGAACTTTTGGGCCTGCGAGGAATTTAACTTCACAGAAGTTTAGTTGGGCCCCTCTCAATAAAAGAGCCTGTTTTCCAACACAAGGCTGGAATTGTCCCTCTTCTTTACCAAAGGTTTGCTAATAAATTCCTATAACAGTTGTTCTTGAAGATTTATTGTGTAAAATCTGAAGCTTTACGGTTTAAGAAGAGGTGTTTCAGAAATTAGTAAGATATCTAATTTGTTAACAATAATTATTTATCCTGATGATGAACCACAATGGAAGCTTACTAATATGTTTTTGCTGCCACAGAAGACGAGGGATCCGATTCCCCATCAATGGCCACTCATACTTCAACCTGGTTCTCCTCACCAACGTTGGAGGGGCAGGGTTGCAAGTTTATGGCCTTGAAAAGCTATTTCTAACATTGGTATTAGTGGTATAGTTGTGATATTGTTGTTGTTATCATCAAGATTCAAACATTATTGAAATGTTTATATTAAAGATAAAATCTCTAAATCGAAAGCGTTGAAGTTTTGTCCCTGAAATTGCTGATGCTTCTCCAGAGTGAAGTTGAGCTGGTGGAGCCATTTGTGTTGCAGAGGGGCAATAAGGGCCAAGGCTGGCAGACATTTGTTGGAGAAATTTATGGGCAATATTCTCCCAATTCATGGGCAATATTCATTAGAGATTGACGCTGACAATGTTGTTGGAGAAATCCCCTCGAAGTGATGGGAGAATCTGTAAATCTGTGAGGAAATCTCCTCTTTATGTCAAAATTGAAGAGACAATAATTCTATGCAATTATACGTAGTGCATTTGAATCCTGTTATTGAGCAGCAGATTGTAAAGAATTTATGTTGGGGATTTCCTGACAAAACAGTTAGGTGTCTCCTATTTTTATACCCGTCCATTGATTACGAAATTCATATGAATACAATGTCGAGAACAAAGTCCTCCAGCATAATGGCATTTTCTAGTAGTAGATGGGAGAGTAGGAATCAGATGGAATCCTATGCTTGTGGATTATATTTGGCTTCTATCTTTTACTCTAAATTATAGAGGAATCAATCGAACGGCTTATATAATATAGGATAATTAAATCAATACGAATAGAAAATTAAATCTAGGCTCCATAATCACCCTAAAATGAATATTATGATTTAATAGAGGATAGAAAGGTTTTTTTAAAAATTAGTGATGGAAAATAATGTTGATGTGTTAAATCAATTGTTTTCTATCAAAAAAAATGTTTTAGTGAATGTTTAAAAGTTAAAATTATTATAGAAAATAATGAATGCCAATTCTTGTTAATCATGTAAAATTAATTTATGATGCATGATAGAATGTGCATCTAAAGTTTTATTTTCCTTCCGGGTCTAGATAGTTGAGTTTGTAAAGGTAGTGTTTACAATCAACTTTAAGGAGCTTATTGATTCAAGAGGTAAGTTTGTTCTACAAAGTAAAATCTCTTTGGTAGGGTAAAGTTAGTGGCAATGAGTAACAAATTTCACAAGCATTCATATTTATCTTTTTGAAATTGAATTTTGTTTAGTATAATCTAATTATGAAATTAAGTGCATATTGAGTATTTTTAATATTATGACTAATAACAATTGTGCACAAATATGTATGTGTTAGTTCAACTCACAATAACTAGTAGAAAGGAGTGAGAAATTTGAAATTTAAATTGAAGATCATCTAAATTTCTATTTTTTTCTAGTGAGATTAAACTATAATGGAAATGTTAATCACTAAAATCCTTAATTGTGACATGATGACCACCCATAGAGATGAAATAGTATCACAATTTAATGTCAGTTAAACTTATATTAGGCTATATTATAACAATTGTAGAGTTGGACACAAAAAAATCCTTAAGTTTCCTCTCTTTAATTATGCCTTGGGTATTGAAGTAAGTGTAGCTATAATTAAAAAAAGGGAGTGATAATATGTTTGGGATTTAACTTATTGGATAATTTTCATAAAGCTTGTTCTTGAATTAGTCTAGTTATAATTAAATGGTATGGTCTTGTGATTTTTTTTTGTCTCTATAGATTGGGTTATGGTCTAATATCGAGCGATGAGGTCATGCAACTTAGGATTTATTGATCAAAACCCATGTTAGCCTCATTTGGGAGAGAAAATGGATTTTTACTAATACAAAAGTTAAAATAGTTTCCCCTTCCACAAAAAATTCACATTCTAGTTTTAGTGTATATGTGCCATGTGTAGAGAAAATAAGCTTGACAAAATTGTATAAAAAAATGAGTACATATAGAATCCAAACCAATACCATAATAAAAGAGAAAGGGAACATATAATACATAATATTTTCTTAGAAAAAAACTAATATAACAACTTTTTTCTTATTGCGTATATTTTTTTACAATATAATAATAAATATTTTATACAAATCTAATGTATTTTTAAATACTAAAAGAAAAAATAAGTGGTTTGAAAATACTATGGGCATCGAAACCATTGGTAAAATAAAATAGAAAAGAACCCAATTTTTTTCTTGACCACAAAACCCATAGATTGGAATATGGTTATGCATTATTTAAGGCAAGTGTAAAACATTAAAATTAAACATCACATATCCAACATTATGTGTCTGTCTATTATCATTACATTATATTTGTTACATCCTTACTACTCTTGGGAAGAGGGCTACGATGTGGTTCATTTGAATGGGCTCATATTGTGCTAGCATCATGATAAAGATATAAATTACATCAACAATTATACTAATTATGTAGAAGAAGATAATAAGGAATAATAAATGTAATTCAATAATTAAGGATAATAATACTTCTTGTAAAGTGATAATTTTTTGATTCAAATTAGAATTAGAAATAATTGGATGCAATTGTAGAATCATGTAATTCAATTATATTGATACATTCATGTTTTTAGACAACAAAGAATCCATTTGATTATTTGCATTCTTATAAGTGATTTCCCATTTATTAATGAGATTTTTTCATTATTGAATGAACCTTTTCTATAATTAAATTTGATGAGCTATTCTATGAGTAAGAAAATTTATTTAAATATTAAATTTGGCTGATACATTTTTTATTGATTCTTCATGTTAAAAGATAAATTATAAGTTATAATAAAGTGGTAACTCTATAGGAATTTGTCACATTAATTGAAAACCATGATTTATAGATAAGTGCAATATCAGAGAAAAAATGTATGAAGTATTAAATTAATAGAGGAGAATATTTTATTAATTATTCTATAGATTTTTGAAGGTGTTAAAAGGTTATGGGATCTTTTCCCTTATATTATTAGTCAGATTATTTGGCTAAAGATAAATTTAAGATTATTCCAACAATGATTCCTTTGAGCTAAGAGTATTTGGGATAAAATTATGACTTCTCAAAAAATGGGAAATTCGAAGGAATTCTTAGTGCATAATTTATGAAGAAGAAAAATGATGGACTGAGGAATGAATTTTTCTCAATTATTTTCATTGAATAAAATCTAATTTGGTTTTTCAAGAAAGGATTGATTCTCTATGGATACCACTCCTCCCAAGGAAAATCAAGTTATTTTTTTATGACTGCTAAATTCAATCATGAGAAGGCTAGAGGAGGGTGTGTTCTTAGGGATGATTTTTATTATCCCATTGTAATGTTAGCCATGAATTTTATATTTGATACTAAGAATATGGTGAAATCAAGTGATTTAAATATTGGATATATGAGAGTGAAAATATTTGGAAGCTAAGGGAAACTCTAAGGTGGTAATTGATAATGTTAATAAGAACCTTAAAAATTCTTAGATTCTTAAAAATATTATAAATAATGTTTAATCATTAATTGAATATTTTGAATAATTTAAGCTAACTTATATTAAAAAAAGATTAGCAAGAAAGATTTTCGTAAGTGAAAGACTTCATGAGAATGAAATTTTTAATGCTAAAAGCTTTCTTTGATGTTTGAACATGTGGAGGTAATTCTTAAGAAAGAGATATAGCAATTTATGGTATGAATTAATGTTTAGTAGTGAAAAGATAACAAGAGTAAGATGGCCCATGGTTCAAGAGTTGACTTGGGCAAAACAAAACTAGAGTGCTAATTACTTTGTGATGAGGTTTATGATGGCTTCCCAAAAATGAAAATTATAAGTTGAATTGTGTATATAAGGGGTTTACAAGCTCGAGGAGCTTGTGTGTTTTCTCATCCTTACTATTTTGTATCTATTAGACTTTTGATTTTATGATTCAAACTTCGTTTGAATTTTTTATTTTGATAAAAAATCTTATCTTATAGTGATTCAATGGACTTCTACTTACTAAAAGTTCACGCGCGCGTGTCTTTTATCTATGTTACTATTAGCAAATAAAAAGATTTCAGTCTTTATGTTCAATTTTTTTACTTCCTTAACTTATTTGTACATCTCAATAGCTTTGCATCCGTTACGAATCTATGTCCAAGTTATTAGCAAGAAACATATTTAAATATGTGTCATCAACTCTGAATATTTCTTTATACCCTTAAAAATATTTAAAGTCAAACATAGTCAAACATATTTAAATATGAGATTAACTTTGAATACTTAATACCCTTGAAAATATAAAAAGTCAATCAAACTTTGAAAGAGAAACCATACAAAAAAAAATATTAATCAATTAGAGGAGAGGGGCCCATAATGGAGCAGGGTCCAATACTGGGGATAGAAATAGTCCTCATGGATCTTGTAGTTGAGTACCTTAATATCCAATTGTAAAACATTTTTTATCTATTAAGTGCACAAACTGACAAATCATGTGATGGAACATTAGCGCACCAATAAAACATGACTTAGTGCACCACTATCGGTCTCACTTTTTTTTGGGCCTTTTTGGATACCTCAACAAAAAGCATGCTAATGTGGCATCATATTTGATGATGTGGCCCTAAAACGAAATATAGAAGCACATAAGCTGCCAAATAAACTGTTGTAGAAAATTGGGAGTGATTTTAAATTTCCACATAAGATTTTGAGAAATGTGAAGTTAGGGTGCTCCACTATAGGCCCCTCTCCCCTAACCACTATTACTTTTACTTTTATTTGATGTAATCAAAATGTTCCTAAGAAACTCACCAAAATACAAGAATACTTGAATGATATTCTACAAAATTAATTGATTGCTAATTTGATTTCTCTCCATTTGGTATGTCAGTCAGATCACATAAGTCTCTTCCTAGAGGTTATGATGATCAAGCATTTTATAAGATCCATGGAGAACTGCCTTTGAAAGACAGCGCCCTCATTGAACCAATTCAACTATTTCATGAACAGACTGTCCTGCCGGGAAGGAGAGGGAGATGGAGAGAGAGAGGGGGGGAGGGAGAGAGAGACGACTACGACGACGAAGCGCCATCTCCGAGTGCATTTATTGCGAGAGTATAGAGAGATCTCCATGGACCCTCAAATCCCTGCTGGGAGAGGCCACCAACATGGTTGAACTGAAAATTCCAGCTGACCAAACAGTGGCCCTCCTCCTTGCCCTCACTCACTTGAAAAGTGGCTTCGTACCCCTGGAAGCCGTCTATGTTGGTGTCGATAACAGAATAAGCATAAGAATGGTTAACAGAATCGAAGGAGATGAGTTTTTCCTTGGCCCACAGATTTGTATCAGGGGAAGAAGAAACGAAGCGGACGCAGCCGGGGCCGTTCTGTGGCGCCCCTTCCACTCTTTGGCAGACTTCCAGGCCGGGGAACCACTTGTCTACTGCATAAAAGTTGTTGGCGATCTCCCACACGTGCTGCAGAGGAGCCGCCAAGTGACTTTGGATGCAGCACTCCCATTTTGAGCTCTCCATTCTAACTCAGACAAGAGAAGTTGGAAAGATAGATACCTGGTATAAGCAGGGCCGGCTGGAGGCATCGTATACCTAATCATTACTCCGTTGCCTCGGTGTAAAACCTAAATACACGGAGCGCTTAAAGAATTATTTCATTGACTTGGTGCAACACTTAAATACACACAGGGTCAGTGGAGGCCTATTATGACCCAGGGAAATAATATTTCATATAGTCCCCGAGATTCTTTATGTCTACTTACCAATGAATAGTTGTAAAGGTGAAATTATGAACCGACATTTAATTTTTTATTTTATATATACTAGTTATTGCACATTGTTCAAGGTACGCCTAAGAGGTGTGAAAGGTCAATTAGGAAAAGATTGGTATATTTTTTACACATTTCTTTAGTAAATAAGATCATTTGATAGATCATGTAGAAAATGATTTTAATATAATTATTATTATATTTATTAATTTATATTCTTATAATTTATATAAAAAGTATAATTTATAATTTATAATTTATATTATTAATTTATTAATTTTATTATTAATAATAATAACAAGATAAATCTTCATTACTAAATCAAGTAATTAGTGGGAAATTAAGGTATAATCTATGGCATCAATTTGTAGATTTGTGTGGTCTTTAAGTAGAGATAATTTAAAATACATAAATAAAATATTTATTATATTATTATACATTTTTTATTTTATATCATTCAAATTATTAGATAAATTTTACAAATAATATTTTATTAGATAATTTTAATTTATTACAATATTATATATAATATATATATATTTAAATTATGTTTTTATTTTATATATAAAATTATATTGTGACAAAGGAATTTGCAACAATAAAAGACATTATTGCATGATTTTATGGAAAGGGAAAGGGTTAAGAAAGATGTTCTAATCCTAAGCTATGAATGAATAGTAACAATGGAGGCTACTACAATATACAAACTTCCCAAATTGGATTTTTGTTTGACCAAGAGAACCTACAACTACACAAAATCAATGCAATCTTCTAAGGTCTACAGATTCGTGCATCGTGCATCCACCTCATGAACACACCATTGAACTAAGTTGCAACAATGAATTAAACAAGCTTAGGATAACTTTACACAACAGTTTGTCATCAACAAGTGCTAAAATCATGGGCTGAACGTTCATCAAATACCATAATAACAATTTATATTATCACATCCACTTAAAAATCTACAATTAAACTAACATGGAAGTAGAACCATGCATGCAAGATGAGAAAAATCAAAATGGGCTAAAAGTTCATCAAATACCATAATAAAAAATTTCATTATCACACCCACTTAAAAAACTACAACTAAACTAACATGGAAGTAGAACCATGCATGCAAGATAAGAAAAATCAAATAAAACATCCATAAAATCATGCAATGTTTCCTTTTATCAATGCAAATGTCTTTTGCACCAATTCTCCAACCATTTACAAATGAGGGGCAAGCCCCTATTTATAGTTTTCCAAAGCCCAAATGAATGGCTAGGATTAATTTACATAATAATATCGTATTATGTTATCTACTCTAGAACTATTTTTTTAATTTTTCAAAAGATGATTTGTTCCCTTTCTACTCTTTGTAATTCTTATTTTTAGTTGTATACAACCTTGAATTTGTTACTTGGAAGTTCCAAATTTATAATTTATTTTTCTATTATTAATAGAGGCATTTTTCTAATAAAAAGATTAAATTTCATCCAACCTTACAAATACACATCACAATATAGGTCAAGCCAAAATATTGACAAATGATCATTTGCTCATTATGCAATCAAATTTTTTACAAGCTAAGTGCACACCAACTTTGTACAAAAATATTCACACATGTGCATGCCACCAATACATAAATCAATGTCTTAAATGTATTTACATTATTATGTATGTGCCTAGATCTACCTTTAAACTTACTATTGTACAATTTGATGCTTATGCATTAGTAAATTACATAAATATTAATTAATTGATATATACTAGGTACTTATTACACTTTCCATTAATATACCCTAGTTCATTTATGTGTGATGAGAAAATTTATGAGGAAAAATAATCATACACAGTTGACACTATTAGTTGGTACTCAAAGTATTTTAATAAATATAAATTAGGTTCACACACATGCATTTATTTGGAATCACACACCCATTGAATGCAGTATTATATTGGTTTGATCAAACATATAATTCACACTTATTCATTGTAAATAGTTTTAAAGGGATTTATTTTACTTGATCTTTTGATTGATCTAATTAATCAAAATATTTAATGATACAACATGATTAATTAATTACAATTCAAAATATATGAGTAATCCTATGTGAAGAAATAAATATTTATTGTCTAATTTTCTAAACTATATACTATTATTAAGAATATTTTTTATAATAATATAATTGTTTAGCTTTAACCCTTAAGGAATAAGAGAACACATACAAAGAAAGAAAAAATATTTGAGAAATATATTATAGAATACATTAAGATATTTTAGAACTTATCTCTTATTAATAATTTTTAAAGAGAGATAAAATAAATTACATCCATAAGATGTAGGAAGTTTTGGTGTTGAAGTGATATTGTAAAATTTATTTATACTAGGATCTTTCTAATAGTAATATGTACAATCACAACATGAATCTTGTCTAGAGAAATAAGTACCTCAAATAAGGATTTAGTTCAAGGAATAATATTGTGTGGAATTTTATAAAAAATACATTGATCATACTTAGTATATTTTTTTGTTATTTGAAATACTAATTTATAAATGTTTAAAAAAATAATATTTTTAAGAAGATTAATGATGCTTTCATGAATTTTTTTAATTAAATTAGTCTTTTTTCTAAAATTTCTCTATAGAAAAATTAAGTTTGGATTATATTTTCTTAAAACAAAAATCATAATAAAGCACCCAATTATAAATAATATAAAATTTAATAAATATTAAAAAATTAGAATTAGTTTAAAAATAGTAAAGATTAAATTAATATATATTATTTCCATTTAATTAGGGGAGAGGAGTCCATAGTGGAGCGGGCTCCAATAGTGGGGATAGAAGTAGTCCTCAATGGGCCTCATAGTGGGGCATCTTGATATCCAATTGCAAAACATTTTTTACCCATAAATTACACAAACTCACAAATCATGTGATGCCACATCGACACACCAATAAAACATGACTGTACCACTATCAATCTCACTGTTTTTTTAGTCTTTTTTAATACCTTAATGAAAAGCATGCTGATGTGGCATCATATTTGATGATGTGACCCTAAAATTATTTTTTTTACGCAGGTGAGTTGTCAAATAAACTGTTGTACAAAATTGGGATTGATTTGAAATTCCATGTAGGGTTTTGAGAAACACAAAGTTAAGGTGCTCCAACCCCTCTCTCATATCTTTTAATTGTATTTTAACATTATTAAATATATTTACATGAAAATAATATTTAATAAAATTCATAAAATAAATTATAAAATTTATCACATTTTTTAATTAAAAATTCTAGTATTAAATATATATTTAAATATAGATTATGTAATGTTAAGATTTTCCTATAATTATACTTTTTATATAATTTCATTATTAATAGAATATTTTAAAATCAAAACTATCCTTATTAAACATTAACATTGATATATTTATTAAAAATCATCAACATATAGCTTTTAGTTAGATTTATAATTTAAATATTATATACTAATTTAAAATCAAATTTATACTTTCAAAACACCATTTGGAAATGATAAAAGAATTTTAAATATTATATCAAACCATTTTGAAATGATAAAGAATTTTAAACATTATATCAAATGCTAAACAATAGTTTGGGTTTGACCTCATTCTTAGTCTAGAGGCGGCAACAAAAAGTGGCAGCAATTTGGCCTTAGAGCGTCGGATGTTCAATGCAAATTCTGCTATAGAGAGTTTGACAACTCACAGGCGCTGGGCGGGCACCAGAGTGCCCACTAGAAGGAACGCCAGCAAGCAAAACAAACACAAACTCAGGCCAACCATACCCGGAAAGACTTCTATGGATTGCACAACTACCTGTCAAGCATGGTCCTCAGCGAAATCGACCTTTCAACCCTTTCAAATCGACCCTTAACTACAGCTTTCTGTCTGCGACTGGCTTTCCATTCTGTAAACTCTTGTAAATAGTTATATTTTAAAAAAATCAAAACCAGCAAACAAAATGAAAAGCTATTTCTAATATTGGCACAGTTGTTTTTGCTATCAAGATTCAAACTCCATTAAAATATTATTGTTAAATATTTATATTGAAAAACATAAAATCCTCTTATATGACTTAACAAATTCATAACTCTAGATAAAAACATTTAACCCTTAAAAAAACAAAAAGTTTTACCCTGACATTGCTGATGTTTCTCCAGAGTGAAGTTGAGCTGGTGGAGCCATTTGGGTTGCTCCTTGACAGAATAACACCATACAAAAATTGGGTCTTGAAAAGCAAATGGGCCGAGGGGGTAATGGTAGAGGGGCAATAAGGGCTAAGGCTGGCAGACATTTTCGCAACCCATAGAGGTCTTTCTAGGTCTGGTTGGGCTGAATCCGTGTTCGTTCTGCTTGCAGGCGTTCCTTCTTGTGGGCGTTCTGGTGCTTGCCCAACGGCTGCGAGTTGTCAACTCTCTGTAGCATAATTCATTGCATGGAATACTTTGATTTTCAGACCTAACTCAGTCAAACCATCCCAAACATTTTCTCCCCCACCTCTCAGTTATTTATGGGCAATATTCATTACAGATTGACGCTGACAATATTGTAGGAGAAATGCCCTCGAAGTGATGGGAGAATCTAGTAAATCTATGAGGAAATCTCCTCCTCTTTAAGTCAAAATTGAAGAGACGATAATTCTAAGCAATTATACGTAGTGCATTTAAATCATGTTACTGAGAAGCAGATGGTAAAGAATTTATGTTGGGGATTTCCTTATAAAACAAGCAACATGGAATACCCACGTCGCTGCAACTACAATATTGATTTCCTCAATCGCCAGAAAAGGAAAATAGTAAGGTGTCTCCTTTTTCATACCCGTCCATTGATTACGAAATTCATATGAATACAACGTTCAGAACAAAGTCCTCCAGCATTATGGCATATTTTAGTAGTAGATGGGAGAGTAGGAATCGGATGGAATCCTATGCTTGTGGATTATGTTTGGCTTCTATCTTTTACTCTTGAATTATGGAGGGGAATAAATTGAACAACTTAGATAACATAGGATAATTAAATCAATACCAATAGAAAATTAAATTTAGGATTCATAATCAACCTAAAATGAATATTATGATTGCATAGAGGATAGAGTGGTTTTTTTCTAAATTAATGATGGAAAATAATGTTGATGTGTTAAATCAATTGTTTTTAAATCATGTAAAATTGATCTATGATGCATAAGTTCTATCTCAAGAATGAGCATTGGATTGTAAAATTAATCTATGATGCATGAGATCTATCCCAAATAATGTGCATCTAAAGTTTTATTTTTCTTCACTATCTAGGTAGTTGAGTTTGTAAAGGTAGTGTTTACAATCAACTTTAAGAAGCTTATTGATTCAAGATATAAGTTTATTCTATAAAGTAAAATCTCTTGTTAGGGTAAAGTTAATGGCAATGAGCAACAAATTTCACAAGCATTTAGATAGAATATATGATTATGATGCAAAAATGATTTTCTTATTTATTTATTGTAAACTAAATGCATATTTAGTATTTTTAAATATTATGACTAACAACAATAACACAAATATGCATGTGTTCAACTCACAATAGCTAGTAGAAAGGAGTTAGAAATTTGAAATTTACATTGAAGATCATCTAAATTTCTATTTTTTTCTAGTGAGATTAAACTATAATAGAAATGTTAATCCCTAAAATCCTTAATTGCAACATGATGACCACCCATAGAGATGAAATAGTATCACAATTTAATGGCAGGTAAACTTATCTTAGATTATATTATAGCAATTGCAAAGTTGGAGACAAAAAATTCCTTAATTTTCCTCTCTTTAATTATGCCTTGGGCATTGAAGTAAATGTAGCTGTAATGAATAAAAGGGAGTGATAATATGTTTGGGATTTAACTTATTCTTAAAAATTCATAAAGATTGTTCTTGAATTATTCTAGTTATAATTAAATGGTATGGTCTTGTGATTTTTTTGTTTCTATAGATTGGGTTATGGAATAATATCGAGTGATGAGGTCATGCAACTTAGGATTTATTGATCAAAACCCATTTGCACCTCATTTGGAAGTGCATATGAATTTTGACTAGTAAATAAGTTAAAATAGTTTCCCCTTCCACAAAAATTTCATATTCTAGTAGTACTGTATATGTGTCATGTGTAGAGAAAATAAGCTTGACAAAATTGTATAAAACATTAATTTACATATAGAATCTAAACCAATACCATAATAAAAGAGAAAGGAAACATGTAATACATAATATTGTCTTAGATAAAAAGCCCAATATAACAACCTTTTTTTCTTATTGCATTTTATTTCAATATAATAATACATCTTTTACACAAATCTAATGTATTTTTAAATATTAAAAGAAAAAAACACTGGTTTGAAAATACTAAGGGCATCGAAACCATGGGTAAAATAAAATAAAAAGAACCCAATTTTTTTCTTGACCACAAAACCCATAGATTGGAATATGGTTATGCATTATTTAAGGCAAGTGTAAAACATTAAAATTAAACATCACATAACCAACATTATGTTTTTGTCTATTATTATTACATGTTATATTTGTTGCATCTTTACTACTCTTGGGAAGAGGGCTATGCCTTGGATCATTTGAATGGGCTCATACTGCACTAGCATCATGAAAAAAATATAAATTACATCAAGAATTATAGTGATATAGTTAGTGTATTCTACTCTAATTAGGCTAATTTAAGCCTAGTTAGGTGTTGGAGTTGATCCTTGACTCATTCCCCATGAGGTTTCAAGGTTGTTGAGGTGACTTGATAGGTGTCCAATCCCTTTCAACACCTCTCCCTTGCATAGAGGAGAGAAACTCACCACCACTGTAGGATGAAGAGTCCTCTCCTCAATCCATAGCATGTGATTGCCTATTCTTGTGACATGAGTTTTCTCATCCTCATCCTTTATAATGAGGGTTTGAGATCATTGTTAACCACTAAGCTAAATATAATTTTATGCATTGTTCATGTGCTTGTTTCTTATTTCCTAAATCTTCCTAGTTTCTAATATGATATCAGAGCATTAGGCGGAGATTGTTGCAAGCAAGCCTAGAATTTGATGGTCCATTTGACCATTTTTTCATTTTGGACCATATATTACAACTTAAAAAATTATTAGACCGTATTATTTGACTTGCTATATTTTTATATAACCATAAATATGACTTTTAAAATTATTATTAAACTATAAATTATTGTAGTATATATATAATGTTTATGATAAAAATATAAATTAGTTTAGAATTGGAATAATTCTTTGTAATTTCACTTTATATTAATATATATGATTTATAATATTTATTATAAATATATTTCTTAATTCAAAATTTGTTCAAAATAGAATCTTTTCAAGATTAAATATAGTTCTTTCTAATTTTTAAAATATTTTTAACAATAAAATTTAAGATTTTAACATGTTCACTAATATTTATCATTGCTTTATATTAATATATATGATTTATAATCTTTATTATAAAAATATATATTAATTCAAAATCTTTTCAAAATAGAATATAATTGTTTTTTAACTTTTTGAATATTTTAACAAGATTTATTTTCTATATGAATTTAAAAACTTCTTGTTAATTGTAACAGTGAATTTAAGATCTTTACATTTATTTCTAATTATCAATATTTTTTAATTTTACATTTTTTTATATATATAGGATATCCATATGAATAGCATAACACAAATTTTCACTATTTTTTCAACAACATTTATTTTACAGCATTTTGTTTATAGTGATTAGTGATTTGAGCTTTGATTTTTTTTTAATAGGTCTAAAATTGATATTTAAATTTTTTTGATAGTTAACTTTTTTCATTAAAAAAAAGTGATAGGCATTTAAATGAACAAACCATAAAAAAAAAAATCATATGATAGGTAGGGGTGGCCATCAAATTACAGGCCTGGTTGCAAGCCTTAAGCCTTAAGTTGTTGCAACAAGGTTAAAGCAAAAAATGCTCCAAGTTGTGGCAGTTGTAGAGGTCTTACATAGACCCTCTACACAATCTATGATTGGTCAATCATTGTAAAATCTTTGTGCAAGCCATTGCAATCAGTTTGGATGGAGCTCACACTAGGAAGAGTTGCTTAGACCCGACCCACCCATGCATTTGGGAGAACTAACCCAGGCATTTGGAGGCAAAAGAGGTAGAGATCTAAACCCACAACTTTTTTTGCTATTGTTGAGGCACAAATTTCAATTTGGGGGCGTATTCTTCATTCAACCCGTGCATTTTTCATCCAACTCTCTATTTCAATGGTGGCTCATGAATGTGAAAGACCCTGTGGCACTTTGACCAGTGCTAGAAAGATTCTTTCATGGTGTCAGATTTGCAAAAGGAAGTGTGATTTGTTACTACTCAAAGGTGGGATTCACTTGGCATGAATTCAAAGGCACTCTTCCTCACCTCAATTCACTATAGAAATCTACAAAAGGAGAAAACACTACCTGCTAGAGAAATCTACAAATTGGAAACCATGATTAGCAAAAGAGTAGCTACATAAGTTAGCCCGATTTCCTTATTTTATGGATGTTGATCTCATAAGACTAGAGGGAGGTTGTGAATTTTATTTACAAGCCATGGTTCTTCACTGCCAGTTTGACTTTTAGATGTAATTGTTTTCTCCTCTTTTATAGGAATTTTATAAAATTGTAAGAGCAAGTGAACAATATTTGTTTATGTACAATGATAAAGTGTCAAAAAATCAAGGGGGATTTATTAGAAATTCACGCACTCAACTTATAGAGTGCCGCTTTTTTTAATTTTTCTTTAGGGGGATTATGGAGGGCATTTTATAAATAATGAACTAAAATAAAGTTCCAAAGGGGGTAATAATATAGTCTAAAAATGGGAATTAAAATTCATCAATCTATCATCAATTTGGGAGAAGGAAACTATAAGTCCTGGCGAGATGAAATCCTAAAGAACTGCAGATGGATTCATTTATTGCAACATTTGTTTGGACTTATTCCTAAACCTATTGCATGTTGGTAGAAGTTTGTATGGGAAAGTTGAAATGATCACGTCTTAGGATTAATCGATTTAAGTGTTGGTGACCACGCATCATGGGCTTTGTCACACATTGAGTTCCCTCGCACTCTCTAGACCACTCTATGACAAATATATGGAGATCCCACTGAGCCTCCATTCCCAAATAATCCCACTATAGACATGCTTCTCTCCCATGATAAATGAGGATGATCCTTTGTATGATGATGATACTAAAGAGAAACTTTCTTATTGGAAGATTCTTGATTTTCCTGATGACACAAAGACATCTCTTCATGTTTCTCCTCTTTCTACACCTCCTATATTGGTAGCTATTTAGTCTCCTCCACCTGCTATTTCAATAGATATTTTGGCTTCTCCAAAGGATACTTTAGACTCTCTTTTGTAGTTTCACTCTTGTACTCTTGATCAACGAGATGTCATACTTTCAGACATTCATCATTTGTTTGCAAAGTCTCTCCTTCTTGATCATGACAATAGCACTGAGGACACTTGTCTTCTTTTTTATGTCAGCTTCATTGAAGTTGCATCATCCTTGTCTTCAGATATTCTTGCTTATGCCTTGCCCACTTTAGCTTCTATAGTGACAATATCAAATTCTTATGGTTCCAGTTATCATCATACATCTATGATCCATGTGGTCCCTGTTCTTGAATCTTTGTAACACATTAGCTTTTCCTTGGAGATCATTGAGCATTCTATGAAGAAATTAGGGGCATCATCTATTTCTTTAGATCTTGTGCATAATTTAGAGACCTTTATACTTCTTTTTGTATGTTCTTATCGGGAATGGGAAGATTATTTGCACACTTTTGTAGTTTGCCTTCTTCTTAAGGGGAGAAATGTGGTTCAGCGTTCATTGATTCTCTTCAGCATACTTCATTGAGTACCTATGCGCACTACAACATATCTTATGGGGGGCTTAAAAGTCTCTTCCTTTCTCTCATATGGTATATCTCTTGTACTTTTGTGATAGAAATAGTTCTTGGGGGGTTTTGAATCCTCCTATATTTCTTCTTCTTTCACTTGTACATTTTTTTTCTTTCTTTCTTTTTGGAGAATATATTTTTCCCACTAGGTTTTCTATCTTTCTCCATTTTTTTCTTCTTCTTTCACTTGTACATTTTTTTTCTTTCTTTCTTTTTGGAGGATATATTTTTCCCACTAGGTTTTCTATCTTTCTCCATTTTTGAGAGTTTTACATTGTGCATGGGTACCTCATCTAGCTGGTAGTTGGGACCCATTTCTACATACCCACCTAAGCTATGCTTAAGGGGGGGTGTTAGTGTATTTTACTCTAGTTAGGCTAACTTAAGCGTAGTTAGGTGTTGGAGTTGATCCTTGACTCATTCCCCATGAGGTGTCAAGGTTGTTGAGGTGACTTGAGAGGTGTAAAATCCCTCTCAACACCTCTCCTTTGCATAGAGGAGAGCAACTCGCCACCACTATAGGATGAGGAGTCCTCTCCTCAATCCATGGCATGTGCAACTTTCCACCACTACGGGATGAGGAGTCCTCTCCTCAATCCATGGCATGTGATTTCCTATTCTTGTGGCATGAGTTTGCTCATCCTCATCTTTTATAATGAGGTTTTTAGTTCATTGTTAACTAGTAAGCTAAATACAATTTTATGCATTGTTCATGTGTTTGTTTCTTATCTCCTAGATCTTCCTAGTTTCTAATAATAATAATACCTCTTGTAAACTTAATGATATTTTTTCATTATGGAATGGACCTTTTCTATAATTAAATTTGATGATCTATTCTATGAGTTAAAATATTTGTTGAAATATTAAACGTTGATGATACATTTGTTATTGATTCTTCATGTAAAAGATAAATCATAAGTTATCATAAATTGGTAACTCTATAGGAATTTTTCACATCAATGTATAATATCATACTCAAGTGTCAATATTTTTCCTCTTTATAGAGATGGATCATGTGGAATATGATTCAAAATAGTAATAAAAGATTACCTTCACAATTATTAGTAGGAGGATCTATTATTTGCACATACTGTGGAAATATCATGTCTACTATTGATAAATAAGTTACTATTTCTATTGAATATAAATGCATAACTGAAAGGCATTGGTTGGATTTGTACCAATATGTAAGATAGCACCAACTTTTCTACACAACCAAGGAACAACAGAACCAAACAACCCCCACAACCATATATAGGGAACATCCAAGTAGAAGGTAAGGAAAACACAATGAGAACAAGGCGGAGAACCTCAAAGGCAATAGAGCAAACAAATGAATCCATTGTAATACAACAAAGTACAAAAACCACCCATGAGTAGCAAGCAAGGCATTGAAAAGGCTCCACTTGTGAATGCATCAGGATCACCACATCCCTAAGAAACAAGACCACAAAAGGAGATGATCCTCCAGTACACACACAAACATAGCAACATCATCATCTTCATCTAAATCTTCCTCTCCCTCGGATGCACCCTCACCAATGTTCAAACTTGAGTTCTTGCCACTTATCCCACTCTTATATGTCCTAATAAACCCTTGTTAGATATCTAATTAAGTACCACACTTACTCTTTTTACCATTGCACTCTCTAAGGTATAAACTAACTACATAATGGATACCAAGGTATATAGATCTCCAAACTATAATTCCCTATTTCCTCTTGCTAATAGGTAGAACAACGAAAGAAGAAGAGAGAACAAGAAACAAAACAAATTAGATGAAACACAATGATAAGGGACCAAGCCTAAGAGGTCAAGGAAGAGTAAATAGCATTGAAGAGAGAAAGAAGATGATGTGATCTATCATGATAATAAGGGAGATCACTATAGTATTTATTTCAAGAATATCTATATAATGGTGAAATTTATTACAAAGAAGAAAGAGTAGAAGAAATATAAAATAGAGAAGACCAAGATTATCATGGAGGATATTAGTAGTAGGATAGAAAAGGATGTAAGAGGAAAAGGAAAAGATACTTTAGTGGAATTTTTTCAGGTGTGTGGAGGAAGGAAATAAAATATTGGATTGCTTAGTGAAATAAGTAGAATGTGGAACAAGAGGTACATTCAATAATGAGAGGTTGCCTCTATAGACATGCAAAATTAGCATATTGCATTTAATCAAATCCATTCATCAGATAAATCAAGTTCATTAAAGTCATCCATTTAAATTAAATAAAGCAACTTTATTTAATTTAAGCCTAAACATCACCCTCTTTGATTAAATAAATCAAATCTTTA